>PVJX010005224.1:0-87185 GCA_004027295.1 Dolichotis patagonum | reverse complement strand
GATCTATTTTATTAGGAGATTTTGAATAAAAATGCTATCCTTTGATTTTTTTTTCTCTTCTGCAGCTAAAATGGTGTGTTTCTGACTCTGTGATAATTTTGTATATCCTGAGAACTATCCCCAAAGTGTCACACATGAAAGATGAATGCATGTAGAAGGTTAGGTAATCTAACTCAGAGATGTTGAAGAGGCTGGAAAATGGCAGCAAATTATAAAACTGGAATCGAAGGAAGTATTTTACCTAGAAAGGATTAAAAATAAAGAAGAAAAAAAGATGATAGAACATTTATAAACTTTAGGATTCAGAATAAAGAGGGGCAATTTATTCTGATTTTAAGACAAAATTTTTCTAGTCCAATGCAGATATCTTTTATTAGGTAAGATATAACCAAGCCTAGTTCCCAAAATAACCAGTAACATACTTGGAAATATTTTAATCTAAACATCATAATCCCAGTTCAGTTCAGTTTCCCAAGGTCATCCTGACTAAACCCCAAACTAAATTTGAAAGAGAAAAACAAATTATGGAGGAAAGAAAGCCAAGCAGAATGTTGCGACTTGATACTGAAGGATTCTATCTTATGAGAAATATATAGGTTTAAACAGTCCTAAAATACCTTTGAGTACTAACACACAGCAGCCCATGACTTGACAAATCCCTTCACTGAAGGCTATAATGGAAGAAAAATAAAGGAAAACTCTACTTGCAAGTCCAGCAGGCATACACAAGTCTGGCTGAAAGGATAGTCTGGCCTCCGGGAGATTTATCATCACGAGGTGCATAACAGTATCATAACTACACCAAGAAGTGCTTTGTCAGATCTGACAACACCCCAGTATGAATAAGCACCCCTATCTGACAAACTACGAAGAATATGTGAAACACTGTGATGACAGAAATGTCAAATGTAAGAAATTTACTTCAAACTCCAATATACACAAATTATACTTATAGGAATTTAAAAACTGGAACACAAAATTTTATATTTGTTTATTCAACTCCACAGAATCTCTGTAAAAATTACATTTTTCCTCTTCATCTTCCTTTGTTTTTATGTATTAATCTCTCACAATATGTAGTATTTACACAGGCTATTAATGAAGGCAATGAGAGACCTTTTGGGCTCTCATCAATTACTGTACTAGGAAGCCTTCTTACTTAAAGCAGTCATACAAGAACACACAAAAGTTGGCACTTGTCACATAAAAATTGATAAATATGGAGGCAGAAGACTTAATATGGATCTCTTTATATTTCTGTAAGACCTTTATTTTATTTAATAAAAAGTAAATATCTAGTAATTCAAAAAATCTAAAAGTAGATTATTGAAAACTGAGTTTCTTTTAAACTGCGGTTAGACAACAATGTTTACTGAGCGTGTTACGTGCCAAGTACTATGCTGCATACAATGAATAAGACAAATCACGTGTGTGGACTTACAATCTGGCAAGAGAAGCATATGTTAAACATTTATTTCAAGTATGATCACTATGTTAAAGTAATCATTTTAAATCATCAATGAATTATTACTTTCTACATGTCCTAAGTATGTAGTAGATGTGAAAAAAAAACCAAAATTCTACTCAATTACTACAAATTCTCATTTCAAACATTTTAAGCTTAGAAACATTTCAGTAGAGAATTATAATAAATTTTGCTTTTATGTATTAAGGAAAAAATAAGAATTGTTTAACTCATTCACTGATACAACTTTAAATTACCATAATGCAATTATTCATCAAGCAAATCAAAATCATAAAGCAATAAAATGCAACTTTTTAGCTTTTATTATGGAAAGTTTTTAAACTATATAAAACTAGAGAAAATTTTAAAAATAAAATAAAGCAGTCTTCTAGCTTCAGTAAGTACCTGTCATGGTCAATGCTGTTTCATATTTGGCCCTTATCTACTTCTATTTGTAAATATTTCCACATATGTCTAAAAATCAACACTTTTCTGAAAACAAAGTAATTCAGCAAAAATGCTTATGTGAAACAGTATAAACTATGTATGTATTATTGAACATAATCTCACTAAAATGTACTAAAATTTTATGTAACTGACCTTTTGTCAACAAGAGCACTGTAATTCATAACTAATAATTTTCTAAAAGTCTAAAATTCCATTAGTGTCCAATGAACATTTGATAATTTGATTGCCTATTTGACCTCCCCTTATTTTAGTCATTTTATCCTTAATGTACTCTCTGGAAAAGTTAGATTGGTTGATAAAAGTGTGGTTTATAAATTATGTATTAAAGTACTATGCAAGGGAAGGAAATTAATCCACAAATAATGGCATATATATGCCTGCATCTACTGAAAAAGATTTTTAATTTGTGTATGTTAACTACTTTTCTTCAATTTGCTAAATTTCTTCAATTAACAGTGTTTGCGCTTATTGAAATTCAGTGTTTGTATAATGTAGATGAAACAATATGTATATTCTGTGTCTGCTCATTCTTTAATTCAGGAAAGGGGTTTAGATTACTGTAATCTAAAAGATAACCTACAAATGCAACAATATAGCAGTATACAGAAATAACATTTACAAAGAAGGTTTTAGCAGACACATGTAGACTAGCATAGTGAGAAAACAGGCAGGTACAATTGTCATTTTACATGAAGAAGCAGGAAAATTAAGGCAAGCTACCCAAGGTTAAATGTGAGCCCAACAGTTGCTTCATAAACACACATAATTCTTTGGTTATATTATAAGAAAAATGTAGTTCTCTAAAAGTGAAGGTCTCTTCAACTGTCAAACTTTCATTTTAAGTAAAATCTTTACGTTAACAGATATGTTTAGTTTAAGAATTCATTTCAAAGACTAAAAAAGAAAACTTCCCAAGATTATGATTAAAGGCTAAAGTAAATCCACTATGCAGATAACTTACCAAAATTTGATTATGTGAATGTATCATGACTTACATAACAACATAGGAAAAACTAAAAGTGGTATATAAAACTTGAATTTGGAATCATCTAACTTTGAAGTTTCCTCATAAAGGTTCAAATGAACTTAAGTCTAAGAAGACTAACACACAAAGTGAAAGCAGCATAGCTAGTTAGTATTTCAAAAGGGATGCTAACACACAGCAAAGAAAAAGTCAGCCATTACACACTTCCAAATTATTCATGGTTCTTTCCTATGTAACTCTGTTTTTCTTCTTTTCTATATTCCTGTGTGTTCCTTTACTTCCTTCCTCTATTTTTTTCCTTTTTGTCATGTTTCCTCTGAATTATCCTGCCCAATGTCACCATTCCTTAATTAACTGGCCATAGTATAGAATGAAATCTTTTTTCCCCTGCACCCCGTAGTATGCAGTGAACCTAGGGCTTTCTAAATGAACTATGTCCCCAGACTTTGGTATTTTGAGTTTTGTTTGGTTTGGTTTGGTTTTTGCAATGCTGGGGATTGAACCCACAGTTTCATGAATGCTAAACAAACACTCTTAGAGATAAAGTCTTGCTAAATTTCTTGGCTAGGCTGGAACTTGCAACCCTCCCGCCTCAGCCTCCCAGAATGCTGGTATTCCAAATGTGTGCCACTATATCTCATTACAAATGAAAGTATTTTAAATACAAGTATTACAGTAATTCAAATTCAGTGACATTAAAATTTTAAATAAATTTAAGATTCTATGACTCTATAATATTGAATGAGGCTGCCTACCTAGGTTTAAATCCAATGCCACCTCTTATTAACTGTGTGGGCTTGAATTTATTTGTTATGTAAAGAATGCGAAAATGACATACTAACAAAAGGGGGGTTCTTGTGAGCATTATTAGAGAATATCCATATGCCAAGCACATACTATTATGGTTTCTATCCTGATACCTGCCATGTGATTATAGGGTACAGGCTTTTCAGAGGCAGCTGAACCTAGAGTTTCTGACTGATTTAGGATCTAATGCTGGGATTAAGAGTGTGAGTGCTATACCCATCCTAGGGCAGGTAGCCTGAATATAAGAGACTCTTGAAAGAGGTGTCTGTCTGTCTGTCTGTCTGTCTCTCTCTCTCACACACACACACACACACACACACACACACACACACACACACATTGCTTTTGCTGCCTTCTACAGCCATGAACACCTACCCCTCTGCTATGTGGCCACCCTGGCTTGTTGCCAGCCAATTATGGACCAAAACTCCTACAAACTGTGAATTAAATAAACCTTTTTTCCTTTAACCTTGGGTGTCAAGTGTTTATGTCTCAGCAAAGACAGAAAAGTAACTATGACACATAATATGCAAAGTTGTCAATAAACATTACACACTATTCAATATATACATACTTCCTTTCCCCACTTCCTTGGAAATAACATTTTGAACATTGTACAAGGTTCACTTATTCCTATCACTATATGCAAAAGAATATAAATCAGCATTTAGTGCAAATCTGTTATGATATATCACACCTATCCTTTTTGAAACCAATATAAATAGAAATGACAACACCTAAATTGTTTATTCTACACTTCTTCACTAAATGGAAATCATACATACAGGGAGAAAGTACAAGTTAAAACTTCCAATTAGTAAAATAACAGTAGCAAGTTTAGCTATACTTAAGAGGTTGTCCTATATCTCGCAACATTTTAAATTACAGTTCATAAAAGAAGCAACCCAAAAAACTATGTGTTTTGTTATATTGTACTGATTCTATTTTAAATGTTCTAACTTCACAAAATATTTAATGCTATTTTATTCTAAAAGCACTACTTTGACAGACTACTTTTGTTAAAATCTACTACTTTTGACAGACTACTTTTGTTAAAATCTTTGTAAATTATAACAAAGTATATGAATGGAAAAATAAATTTTGTTATCGCCTTAAATATGCAAGGCCTTGGCTAATAGTTTCTTCTTTCTCAAGGAAATATATAAAGGAAGTTTTCATTAAGATATTTAACTCTTATATATGAATAGACCTTCTTTTAAACGTTAAGGCTCCCATACCAATGAAGAACACAGTCATCCTGAGAAGACTGGTATATAATAAGCAAGAGGAAAATAAACAGAAGCAAGTGCACAACCTTCAAAAAGTCATCTGTGCTTGTAAAATATTTCAGATTAGACTTTAATATTTCAGCAGTAGAAAATGCTTCTCAAGATGAATAGAATGTAGTAGAGGCATAAAGCCATAATAATCTGTTTTAATCATAAATGAAAAGCAATAATCATTTGTTTAAAAAAAGAATACAAACACCTTGGTGTTTGAATACAGAACATTTCTTACATATTCATATTAACATTCTTTAAACAAGAAAACCTATCATCAAAAACAAAACCTAAAATTAAGTTATACATTTTTCATCATGTCAGATAAGTACATTCACAGCTCACTAAATGTTCTTCCTTACATTGCAAACAGCTTATAAAATCCCACCTCCTTCAAATAAAGTTTCCACAATAACTGGAAATAAGATGGAGAGTCCACCCACTCAGTGAACCTAACCCAGTTCACTGAGTATATATACTTACCATCTGCAAAAGAAGTCATATTAATAGCAGTAAAGACAACACTAACTCTGTCAATTTTAGCAAAAGAATGCATAAGGTGTAAATATATTTCATTTTTCTAAATTAAAACCTCAGAATGGGCAGAGCTTGTGTTGTACAATGTCAAGACACAATTTATCTATCTAGGTGGAGGGATCGAATAAGGTTTCCAAACACAGTTAACAAGAACACTGTACTCAAGTCCAAGTTAACACATATCAGTAACACAGGGCACAAGAGATAATAACTGCTTATGAAATATTTATTTAATAAATGAAAAAATAAAACCAATCAAGTAGACCAGGAAAGGCACATACAGAAAAAACATCACTGAAAACAAATTGTTAAGTGCAATTCACAATTCACAATTTATACCATGAAGGAAAAGTCAGTATTTGAGTGCACATGTGCCAGGCAGTGTCCTGGTTAATTCTGATTTACATGTATTTATTCTAAAGTGTAAAAATTTTAAAATGTTTACACATTTTATCCCAGAATGGGAACTTTTATAAACTTCTACAGAATAGGTTAAGCAAAAAAGGAGACAAATTTGTAATCTAGGATGCTTTCTTCTGCACTATTTGTAGTAATGAAAAAGTTGAAACTACCCAAATGCATTAAAATGATAGTGCATATTTTTGAAAGAATGCTATGTGGCCACAAAAGATATTATTTACTAAAAGTAATTAACAAAGTAGGAAAATGCAATATAATTGAGAAAGCAACATGTAAAATTAAGGGTATGAACATGATTAAAATTTATTAAACTTACTGGGTTTGAGCTGAGATAAATGTTATCTCTTCATAGTAAGATTATAAAGTATAATTCTATTGTCTTTATGACTTACTGTCCAAAAATTTTACATCACTATTTTTACACTATTATAGTCATAGAAAATGACAGGGGAAAAATGTAGAAACATTTTCAACTTTATCCTTTTTATTCTTATTCTATCCTATTTTCACAAAAGTTTAGAAAATATAAGAAATAAAGAGTATATCATATCTTGACTATTTTTACTTCACTTGCTCCAAGCTGAATGTAATCACTATGTATTTCAAACATACACTAACATTTAAAGACATTTTTAAAAAAGAAAGTACAGGGCAACCTTTTTATCTCTCTCAGATAGAAGATTTCTTTCTCTCAATAAATACATTCTGCTCTTAACCTCTATTGTTCCTAAAATTCATTCTTCCATTTTAGAGAACACAAACTCGTACCAGACATCTAGTAGGCTGGGAGTTTCCTTCCCCTATATCATTTGGAGGTCTTCCACTGAGATCATCGGATGGAGACAGGGGTAGTTCATATCAAAGTCTGTTACTCCTTTCGAATGCACTCTTAAACACTGGAAGCTGTTCGACCCTTACATGTTGAAAATTTCTCTGCATGTGTGTGTGGCCTACCTATCCCCTAGTTAAAAGAGAATTCAGAAGGAAATATTAATTAGGATGTTATTTTATAACTAGAGGCATACTGTAAAAAAGAGGAGCAATGATCAGATTGTCTTATGTTCGGACTTTTTTTTGCATTAAGAAATACTCATTTATGTTCGAAATGTAAACATGAGCCACAGGCAAACAAGGCACCTCAGGTCTTTAGAGCATTTACTACTCCTGGGCCTGAGATTATTCCTCCACAACATCTGGAACCTGAGGACAAGACAGCCATAACCAAAACCTCAGCCATCATTACTGAATCTCAGGTGTCCCCTACTTGCTCTTCCAGTTTTGAGGATGGGGCTTATAGACCAGCCATAATCCAGGCTTCTACAGGGACATACCCATTCTTAGCAGAATTTATGCAAACTCCTCAAGAACAATATCCTTTATAGGAAGTAAATGAACAATTTGTAACTTTCAGACTTCATGTGCCTTTTTCCCTCAATGACTTAAAACACATTAAACTAGATCTCAAAAAATTTTCAGATGACCCTGATAAATATATTGAGGTCCTTAGGGGACCTACTCAGACTTATGAGCTTGATTAGAAAGATGTTATGTTACTCCTAAATCAAACACTGACTTCTAGTGACTGCAAACAGCATTATAAGCTACTACTGCATTTAGAGACAAATATATTGTTAACTTTAGAAGGCCAGGAGATAGCCAGGAGAACTACCAATTCTCATGGAATCCCAAGCAGTCCCTGTACAAGACCTCGTTTGGCCTAACAACCAGATGCAAGATTGAAATAGGAAACATTTCCAGATATGTGTTCTTGAAGGTCTAAGAAAAATAAGAACTAAACCACTTAATTATTTTAAATTATCAGCTATTCAACAAGAAAAAAAGGAACACCTTTATGCTTCCTAGATTGTTTATGAGAGACTTTGATAAAACATAGCTTCTCTGGAACCTGATTCAATAGAGGGACAAATTATTCTTAAAGATAAATGTCTTAGGTCATACACTGGCTGACTGAGGGAGAGCCAGACACCAGCTCTCTCCTGTGAGTCAGTGCCATTAGCAGACTGCAGGAGAGGAAAGAAGTCAACAAGAAACTAAGATCTCTGGTGAGGTGGCACCACGCATAGGCTCCCGGGGAGAGCCAGTCACCAGCCCCTTCTGGTGCAAGCAGAGAGACAATAGGCAATGTCCTCCTACCCCGCCCCCTGCAAGCAACCAGCTGATTCAGAGAAACCAGGTCATGATGATAGCTAATGAGGTAAAACACAACTTAATCCTTGCTGGGTTCAGTGTCTCACTGATTTTGCAGGCCTAAAGCTGGTAGTCAGATAATCTATTCAGAGGGTAACAATATGCAATGCAGCATCAGTGGGGGATCTCCTTCTGAAAGTGGTGGGCATTGCTAATTCTCTATTATCTTGTTTCAAAATCTTGCATTATTCTTATTGTTTTGTTGGGCTTTATTCTTTATCTTGTTTTATTTTGTTGTATCTGGTGGCATGGGCAGCTATTTCAAAGATAACAAGATACACTATGGTAGCCATTTTGGATTTACTATTACCTTGTTTTGAAGCCCTGTATTGCATTCATTGTCTTGTTTTCATTGGTTCTATTCTGTTTGTTTTGTTTGATTTTACTATGTCTGAAGATATTGACAGCTATTTTGAAGACATGAGGCATTATGGTAACCATTGTTGATTTCCTATTACCTTTGTTTTGAAATCCTGTATCACACTGTCTTGTTTTATTGGCTTTATTCTGTTTTATTTTGTTTGACTTTATACTCTTTTGTCTTAGTTACTTTTCTCTTGTTGTTGAGATAAAATATCTGGCAGCCAAAATTAGAGAAGGGACAGTTTATTTTTTACAATTTTGGAGATTTCAGTCCATACTCACCTGGCTTTAAGACAAGGTGGCATGGTGGGAACTCCATTCATGGACCCCGCAAAACAGCCAGCAACAACAAAAAGACATGCCTTCTTCCTACTCTTCCACTATATGTCAGTTATACCCCTGGGCAGGTGTAGCACTCACATCAATAATCCCAGTGCTAGACAATGAACCAATCATGAAAGCTGGATTCACTTGCATCGATTATTGTATGAGGCTTGGGCGGGGGAGCATCTGAACACAAACCATATATCTAAAATAAAATTATTTAAAAAGATAAATTTATTAGTCTCAGATATTAGAAAACAAGCTACAAAAGATAGCTTTTGCTCCAGATAGTTCACTTGATATTTCAGTAAAAATTGCCTCCCTCAGTATTTTACAACTGTGATGAGGAGGAGGCCACAGATAGAAAACAAAGAGACCCCGAGAAAGCAGCTGCCTTTGTTGCAGCATTAAAAGAAACAGATCCTAAATCTGATTCTTGGGGCCCCAAGAAGAGCTTAAGGACTACACTCACCTGCTACTGTTGCCACAAGCCAGGTTACCTTAAGAGGGACTGCCCTAAGAAATCCCTTGGGCCATTTTCTAACTGCAAAGGTGACCACTGGCTAAGGCCCCAGAGTTCAGACTCATCCTATCAGTTGGTCTAGCAGGATTGAAGGGCCCTGGGACATTTTCTAACCTCTCCCTATGGCTGGACTGTCACCTCCACAGAAGAGCCCTCTGTAGTCATGAGCCCTGTAACAGTCCATGCACTACTCCAACCTTGAGAATTCAAAACCTAATGGGGAATGGAGGCTAGTACATGTTATGGATTAAAAACTGTTGGTCAGCTTAACGCCACCTGAATTAAATCAGCATGGTGCTGAGCATAGATGTTCCTTCCACCTGAGGAAAGCTGCCTTCAGAGAGGCGTGGAGAAGACGAGTAAGGCATGATGGGTTTCTTTAAGTATTACTGTTTGAGCCACTGGCTCTCCTGGAGGAGCTCATCATGACTAGCTTCCCCAGTGTGAGTTCAACCATTGGCACTGGAGGACCTTGTTGGTAACAGCATCTGTGGTTCACTTTGGGAGAGCTCTGGTCCTTACATCAAGCATCATTTCCTGGCTCAGATGGGGAAGAGGTGTGCTGTTTAATCTCCAGGAGAAGCTTGTCATGCTGGTTTTCTGGTATGTACTCACTGTTCTTATCATCAGAGGAGCTCGGGACCTCCATGTCACTGAGGATGACTGTGGTGCTTTTCAGGACAGCCCTGGTCTTTATTATGAATGTGACTTGTTGGCTCCGGTGTAAAACCCTCAACCTACCAGCACAGATCCTTCACTCTGCTGGCATAGACTCTCTAGCTTCCACTGCTGACCTTTGGGCTTTTCCAGTGCAGATCCTAAAAGAGACTGGCGTGAGTCCTTTTTGTGGGCTCTAGACCTCCAGCTGGACTTGTGGGAGGCATTTTCATGAGCTCTGGGTCTTTATCTGGACTCATGCAGGACACTGCTGGGGGATTCAGGTTCTTGGCTGAATATTCTGTGTCTTTAGTGTTGTAAATAGAGTTCCTACATTTTCTTGTGTTAACGTTGGGTGACCATCATAAAATAATATGATAAATTCTGTATCCTGATTCTAATTATTCTCTGCACAACCCCTGACTACAACAATATAGAACCTTAGATTGATAAATGAGGCAGTAGTGCCAATTCACCCGGTGGTATCTAACCTCTACACTCTCCTTTCTTAGATACCAGAAAATGCCAGCTGTTTTACAGTGTTAGACTTAAAAGTTGTCTTCTTTTGTATTACTTTATATACAGATTCCCAGTTTCTTTTTGCTTTTGAAAACCCTCATGTCCTGGCCTCTCAGTTGACATGGACAGTGCTTCCTCAAGGATTCAGGGATTGTCCACATCTTTTTGGACAAGTGCTTACCCATGACTTGGCATGTTTTGAGTTTTCCCAGGTCATGGTCTTATAGTATATAGACAAAAAGTCAATAGTTTTACTGATTCCAGATATGCTTTCCTAGTATTATTCTCAAATATGGGATGAATGTATATGGTTAACCACCACTATACGAAAATTAATGAGACCAGGGATTTAGCTCAGTGGCATAAGCATCTGCCTGGGAAGTGCAAGGTCATGAGTTTGATCCTTGGCACGAAAAGAAAAAAGAAAAAAGAAAAAAGAAAATAATGAGACAAGTTGTCCTCCAAAATCAGATGGCATTAGACATTTTAACAGCAGCATGGGGGGTATTTGTGCAATTGTAAAAACTGAATGTTGTGTGTACATTCCTGATCCTCTGTTAATATAACAATAGCTGTTCAAGATATTAGATGACAAATCAGTGACATGTCAGACTCTAAAAATTCCCTGAACTTTATCCTTATCCTTCTTGTGGGATGCTATTACTAGTTCCTCTTAGTGAAAATCTTTGTTAGCTGTACTAATAATTATTCTTTTGATCCTATTATTTGGCCCACACATATTTAATTGCTTCTTTGACATTGTCTCTTCCAGACTTAAAATTGTGTGCCTACCCAAGAAAAGAATGCCTGGTATCTATCAAGGGCCTTTAGATAGAACCTCTGCAGAGTATCTCTGACTGCCAATCAACAACTACAACCCACTTCAGCCTAAAAAAGCAAGTTCAGTCATAGCCCATTACTCCTCCACAGCAGTTCAGGGTACTTCTTTAGAGGGGAGAATGTTATAGGAAGCTGAGTTAGACAGAAATATTATAGGCAGGTAGATTGGGCTAGGCCAAAGGAGCCAGTGCAGAAGACCAGAAAACTTTCAAGTATGGAAGAAGACCAAACTCCTCCCCTGTGGGCCAGATCTCAAGACAAAAGATTAAACAATTGCAGCCATGCCCTAAGGGTAAACATCAGAGATTGATATCCTAAGTAGGTATGGATCACCTTGAGGAAGCCAAAGCACCCACTAACCTAACCCCTACAGGCAAAGTACACCTTAGACCTGCTTCACCTTGTAGTTTTTCTATAAAAATTCCTAAAAATGGTAGGGTCCTCAGGAACTCACTCAGGACCTCTTCTCTCTCTTGGACAAAAACGTTCTTTCTCTCAATAAATATATTCTGCTTTTAAAAAAAGAAAGAAAATTCAAGTTTTCTAGAAGCTGAAAGATTGCAAAATATTTAACATAGAATTTTAAGCATAAATCAGTATCTCTACCTGGCCTGCATTCTTCCAAAGCAACTTCTATAAACTACAGAATATAAAAAATCACTATCAAATAGTATACATTACATCTAGTTATCTTTTGTTACACCAAAAACTTACATCTATTGAGAAAATTAAATGTTTTTAAAACTAAAAAGAAATAATGATATAGAGGCAATTTACTAATTTAGAATCAAAATACAAATCAGGGATATAAAAGATCAACTCATTGTTCCAATAAAACAAGTCATTCAGTTAGAACTTAGTATTAAATGGTTTTTTTGGGTTATATAGGTAAGCAGTAGAGTACTCACCTATTATAGACTAGGCCCTAGGTTAAAACCTCAGTAGCATAAGGAAGGGAGCGGGACAGGAGATAGGGAGAGTGGGAGGAAAAGAGAGTGCATGAAAATAAGACACTTAATTGAGGGATATATCCCAAGAATTTATAAAAACAACTGCTTTATCAACGTGGTGACACTATGCTTGAATTACACAGCTTCTCACCTGTGTTGAATCTGAAAATAATATAAATCATACATGCTCAACACTTCATTTGCATGGGACTATAAAATATAGTTAGATATGCTTTATAATGAATGAATTAGGGAGTTAGAATTCTATTAGTCTGTTGAATGCCAGAAATCATTACTATATCTCCAAATTTTCTCCATAATTATTTGAGATGCCTGAGAGGCATCTCATTTCTGCTCAAATACTCATCTGTTAGCTGCTGTCTCTACAATCCGTTGACTTACTCTAATTTCTCTTGTGACTATGTCTGTGACAGCAGAACCACTCACTGGTGTATGAGGCCTCCTGCCTCCTGTAACTGCTCCAGGATCAGGATGTGATCTCCTGCATCTCCAATGGATTCTAGCCCTCAGAGTCAGAGCACTGCCTTCTGCCTGAATCTGTGCCAGCCTTCACCAAATGAACACCCAAAGACTCCCATTGGAGCTCACCCACCCACGTCTGTCTTTCTCACACACAGTTCTTCAGTTTCTGGCCTGTTCCTTGTAAACACAGCAATTAAAACTCCAAACAAGGGGCTGAACAAAGAATTGACTGAGGAAGAGTCTATACACTTTCTTCCCCCCACCATGACCATGCCCAACTCTCTCGCCTGTTTTCCAAATATATACATTAGAAAATGGCAAACATTCTGTGTGTAAGTGCATGCTGTGGTTTGGAAACTTTCCCCCAAAGGGCAAAGATGTGCAAGCTGGCACACTCGGAAACTGAACCTTCTCCTTCCTTCTTTTTTTTTTTTTTTGGCTTCCATGTTTTCTTTCGTTACCTTTGCCATCAAGTAAGTAGCTTCCTTTACCATACACTCCCATCATGATGTACTGCCTTGCAACACAACAAATCAAACTAGGGCCAAACAACTATGAAATAAAATCTCCAAAATGTTATATGCTATTCCTTTTCTAGGTATTATCCCCAGAGAGTGTAAGAAATCATTTTACAATGATTCATACATACCTGTGTTCACAATAGCACACCCTCTAAGAGCCAAATCATGGAGGCAGTCTATACATCCATCAACTGATAAGTGAATATTGAAAATTATTCATTAAAGGGGTACTATTTTGCCATAAAGAAAAATAATTTGAATCATCTGTAGGAAAAAGAAATGACTTGAGACCATAACGTTGAATTAAATAAATCAGACACACATTTAAATATCACATGATTTCTCTTATATGAGAAATTCAAAGTATAAACAATTTAAAGAGCAAAATAAAAGACAGATAATAAGAAAGAGATAGACAGATTTTTTGCATATGGAAAAGGGACCAAGAGATGAAGGGATAAAGGGAAGGGAAATAAAAATTAGGATGTGCTATTTACATGTACCAATTCCCCACAATGAACTAAATCATTATGAATGGAAAACATGTTATAATAAAAATAAACTTTTTACATTTTTAAATTGATTATCTGACTATTTTGTTACTGTAACAAACCAAAATACACAAAGAAATGTGTGGATGGGGATCTTTACAACTGTAGCAGAATAATACTAGATACGGGGTCAATAAGGACTGGACTTGAATCACTCATTTCACCACATATGTGGAATATAGTTAATGCTCTCCAAAGCTCAATAATTTCATCATAAACAGCACCACTATAGTGTGTCCTTCATTGAGTTGTTATGAGGATTAGAGGAGACAATTCAAATCACAGCTAGGCATGGTGGAACATGCCTGTAATCCCAAAACTCTGGGAGGCTGAGAAAGTTGGAACTGAGCCTTGGTAATTTACCAAGACCCTCTCTCAATAAATAAATAAATAAACATACAAATGACTGGTGATGTAACTCAGCACAAAGGCCCTGGGTTCAATCTCCAGTACCACAAATCAAAACAAATCACATAGTATAAGTTCCATACAATTGCTTTAAAATAAACCAGTTAATTTAATTAAGCAAAAGACAGAAAGCATTATATGTTAATCTGGAGGAAACTCTAAATTTTCATCAGTTCATAAAGAAAAACAGGATAGAAGGATCAATGAAAACATACCTCATTCAATTTCGGGTTTTTTGTTTGGTTGGTTTGTTTTAAGAATACTTGGTCTCTTAACGTCTTGGGCAATTTGTACTTTCCTAACATTGTGTAATTCACTAAATTCGAAATTAGCAATGGGACATGATCAAGTAAGTACCTGACTAGGATTCAAATGTTAAATGTAATTCAATTTGCAAATATTTATCATCAATTTTGTGAAATCCATACTCATAAAAAGTAAAAGTCCTGATTTTTGTATGCAGTGATAGCAGTACAGTGGGATAATATATAAAGATATCCACACTAACAGTCCTGAAACCGTTACAGAAAAATTACCCTGGGATAAAAGAAGAAAGAGCAATTAGATTTTTGTATATGTGGTGAGGCAAAGGGTAACCTAAAAGTTTTAAAAGCAGAGACTTTTGAAAGATCATTTCAGACATGGAAGTGAAGCAGGATCACTAAAAAAAAAAGAGAATATCTATAAGGGCCCAGGGATCTGTATATATTCTGTACAAAAAAAAAAAAAAAATTCAATTTTCGTTCTTACCCTTGACAGTAATTTAACTACCTTGAACACATTATTTAACTTATTAACCTTAAATTTGTTATCTGTAAAACAGAGATAATACTATCAGACAAAGACTTTCTGATACTTATTTTCATAAAAATATAGGGTATTATGATAAGAAGTTTTATTTTTCTGTAATGTCAGGTTTTGTTAACTCATAAGTTTTAAATGTAATAGGGATTAAAAATAGTAAGTCTAAAATTTTATCTTCAAAGTTCATTTTAAAAATTTCCTGGGTATTTTTTAATTTTTACTTATAGTCTTTAACTTTATTGCCTTTCAAATTTTTATTTGGCATAACCATAGCTTTGACAAATTTGTATCTTTTATCTATAAAATGCTAGTAAATGATATTACTCATATCAGCTAGATATCAGAGACTAATATTCAAGCCAGCACTTCGATTCTAGACAAGATGGAACATTCTAATCTTCCCACAAAGTAAAAACTTGGACATTAGTTATAAAACAAACATGAAGATTCTGTGCTTTTGGCTACGAAGTACATGTTTTCTTGGACTTTGTTCTCATTAATGTTTCTGGGTTGTTGGCTGGTTTCTTTAGAATCTTCTATGGAAAATATGAGGCAAAAAGAACAACTGGAGAATTTATGATTGTATTGTTACTTGGGTTTCCAAGAATACTGCAACTTAGGGGGTTTAGCTCAGCGGTGTAAGTGCCTGCTTGGCAAACACGAGGTTGTGAGTTCAATCCCGGGTCCCAAAAAAAAAAAAAAAAAAGAATATTGCAAGTTAAATAAGAATAAAGACAATCAAGAGATACCAACCCTGAGATAGTGCATGTTTCAAGTGAGAAATTAGTCACTGTAAAAAAGTTTCAACAAACAATTATACAGTACTTGAAGCAATAGAAAAAAAGAGAAAAAGATCTCAGTAAAGAAAGTATGATATAAAACCAAATGGAAGTTTAGCACTAACAGCTACAATCTGTAGCCAAAATGGAAAAGTAACTAGATGATATAAACAAAAGAATGAAGGCAAGGCAGGAAACAATTTTTGAACTTGAAGACAGAATAGTATGAATATATTCAAGCTGAAAAATATAGAGAAAGTAGACTGAAAAAAAAACATAAGCTCAGACAAGTGTATGAGTTAGCTTTCCTATCGCTGGAATATAATGCTCAACAGTGCAACTTGAAGGAAGTTTTAATCAGGCTGAGGCATTTTAGAGGTTTCAGTCCATGACTGGCTGACTCCGAGGCAGAAACACTAGAATAGAACTGTGTGGGAAGCAAAGATGATTAGTTCATCACAACCAGACGGCAGAGAAAAGGAAGAACAGTATAACCTCCGATGCATGTCTCTAGTGATCAATTTCCAACTGACAAGTAAAGTATCCCACGATCCACTCACATCTCCAGAAGTCTCAACTGTATGAAGCTGACAATTATGCTTAGCCATCACAGGTACCTAAGTGATTACAACAAAAGATTCAAAAGTCATTTCAGAATTTTAGAAAGAAGAATGTAGGATTAAAGCAGTATTATAGGGGCTGGGGATGTAGCTCAGCGGCATAAGCGCCTGCCTTGCAAGCATTACGGCCATGCATTGGATCCCCGGTACCGATTAAAAACAAAAAAGGCAGTATTATAAAAAATGAACAGAAATTTCCCCAAATTTGGTTAAAGATACAAATCAATGAACAAAAAATAAATGAATCCCAAACAACAGACCCAAAGAAACGCATATTAAAATACCATAATAAAGCCCTAAAAGTAAAAGACAAAACAAAATCTTGATCAGACTTGCGTGTGTAAACATGGTATTGTGTCCCTAGTATAAGAAGCTGAAGGAGTAAGACCCAAAACATACAATAGATATTGTGAAATGGGAAGAAACTGTTCAAAAGGAAAGAGAAACTGGAATGGGAGAAAGGAGAAAAGGAGGAAGGGAAATGGAAAAATAATTAAATACATACAAACAAAAGTTAAGATAGTTATACTATTGTTATTAGTTCACTGAAAAGAAACGTTTATGCCTATAATATTATCTGATCAATTTTTCATGCCTTATGTCTTGTAATGTAACTACTTTGAAGATAATATGCCATGTACTAACAACCACTGTTACTCTCCTACAATCTTGTTTTGAAATTTTATACCATTATTTTTATTAGTTTTTTCCTTTAAAATAAAAAAACTTGAAAGCAGCAGGCTATTGGTATCAATTATATCAGAAAAACAATTTCAATAACATCGGATTTCTCATCAAAAACCATGGAAGCCAAATAGAAGTGGGGCAGTATTTTCAAGTGCTAAAAGAAAGGAACTTAAGTGGAGTGGGGATTTAGCTCAGTGGCTTAAGTGCCTGCCTGGCAAGCAAGAGGTTGTAAGTTCAATTCCCAGTACCAAAAAAAAAAAAAAGAAAGAAAGAAAGAAAGGAACTTTGAATCCATAATTCTATATCTAGCAAAAATATCTCAGGACTGAAAGCAATTCATGATATTCAAAGGTAAAAAATATATATATAAAAAAAAAAAACTTACTACCCTACAAGAATAACTAAAGGAAGATCTTGAAATGGAAAGAAAATAAGAACAAATTTTTAAATGTTAGGAAATAAAAACAACAAGAAAAGGAAACACATGGTTTAATACAACAGGCTTTCCCTCCCCACTAGAGTTTTGTAAATTATACTTGACAGTGAATCTTCAAGCCAAGTATAGACTAAGAAAAATTCAAAGTTAGATTCAGACCATAGTTAATGGTGCCCTTACCATTTCTTTCCCTTTCTTAGCATTTTCAGTGAGAATAGTCATTGAGAAACACCCTTCAAAATAGGTCATTATTAATAGTTATTTATTGTTTTACTCATCTGTGGGCCAAGAAATCTAACTCCTCTGACCCTGCACTACAATGATTACATGCCTATTAGAGTTTTAAGAAATAGGGATTTCCTGTTCATGGATAGGAAGAACAAACATTGTGAAAATGGCCATTCTGCCAAAATTACTATACAGATTCAATGCAATCCCAATCAAAATATCACTAACATACCTCATAGATCTAGAGAAATCACTCCTGAAATTCATCTGGAACCAGAACAGACCTAGAATAGCAAAGGCAATTCTAAGCAGCAAAGGCAAGGCAGGAGGCATCACAATCCCTGATTTGAAATTATACTACAAAGCTACAGTAATAAAATCAACATGGTACTGGAATGAAAACAGACCTGAAGATAGATGGAATGGACTGGAAGATACAACCACAACCACAAACCCACTCAACCACCTTATCTTTGATAAAGGGGCCAAACATGTTGGCTGGAAGAATGACAGTCTCTTCAACAAATGGTGCTGGAAAAATTGGCTATCCATATGTAGAAGACTAAAATTAGACCCATGCCTATCACCATGTACTAAACTAAAATCTAAATGGATCAAAGATCTCAATCTTAAAACAGAAACACTAAATTTGTTGGAAGACAAAGTAGGTAGAAATCTTGAAGGTATAGGGGTAGGTAGAGAATTCATGAACAAGAATCAAACTGCACGAGATATACTCCCCAGAATCAATAACTGGGACCATATCTTATTAAAGAGTTTCTGCATGTCAAAAGAGATTTCCAGCACAGTGAAAAGAAAACCCACAAATTGGGGAAAAAACCTTAATGGATTGTCCCTCAGACAAAGGACTTCTGTCTAGAACTTATACAGAATTAAAAAAAATCAGACCCTCGAAATTCAAAGACCCAATCCAAAAATGAGCATCTGAAATGAATACACAGTTCTCAGATGAAGAAATATGAATGGCAAATAAATACATGAAAAAATATTCATCATCATTAGTCATTAGAGAAATGCAAATTAAAACCACACTGAGATTCCATCTCACCACAGAAAGAATGGCCAGGATAGAAAAAACTACCAACAACAAGTGCTGGAGAGGCTATGGGGAAAAAGGAACTCTTTTGCACTGTTGGTGGGAGTGTAGACTGGTGCAGCCACTATGGAGGTCAGTCTGGAGATTCCTCAAAAAGCTGGGTTTGGAAGTTCCATTTGACCCAGCTATTCTGCCTCTAGGCATATTCCCAGAGGAACTGAGAACATCATACCACAGTGATATATGTGCACCCATGTTTATAGCAGCACAATTTGTAACAGCCAGATCTTGGAAACAACCTAAGTGCCCATCAACTGAGGAATGGATTAAAAAGTTGTGGTATTTTTATACAATGGAGTACTACTCAGCTATAAAACATGATCACATTGAGATATTTATAAATAAATGGACACGACTTGAGACCATACTCATAAGCGAAATAAACCAAACTCACATGTGTAAACACCGTATAGTCTCCCTAGTATGAGAGTTGGTAAGAGTATATAAGATGTTATAGTACTCATGATTCCCCATTTCATTGCTTTGAAGCCTTTCAACGTTTTCATTCATCAGTTGGAATGGTTTTAATCTGTTCTGTTTGACTGTATTATGCGTGATGGTATGAACAGCGGTTTTGAAGAAAACAAAACATTACGGCAGCCATTGCTGATTTAGTATCATCTTCCTTAGAAGCCCTACCATGCTTCTACTCTGCTATTACCATCGGTTCTATCATGTTGTGTCTTATTGGGATTTTAATATATGTGATAGTATAAACAAATCTTTTTATTCAAAATGAGATATTATAGTAGCCATTGATCATAGCTATTCGCTTCAGAATGTCCTGTAATTCTTTCATTCTCTTGAATGGTTTTATACTACTGTGTTATGTTTGATATTATTGTATCTGAAACTATGCTCAACTATAGCAGAGAAAGAGAGATTTTGACAGCTACTGTTAATGTCCGGTTGTCTTGTTGTAAAGTGTTGTGATGCTTATGTTGTTCTGTTCTGATCTGCTTGGTTCTGCCCTCTTTTTTTTATTCTCTTTAAAATAAAAAAAAATTTAATAAGAACTGTAGGAGTAATAAAACCCAAAATGCATAATTGCTACTGTAAAAGAGAGAGCAAAATAAAGTGCTCTAAAGGATATAACTGCATGCATGTTTAAGTGTGGAAGATAGATGACCTTACTACTGTTTTTGTTAGATTGTTGAGCAGAACTGTTAACAGTCTCACTGTTTGAATGTCTACTTTGTATGCTTTAATTTTGTAACTTGAACAACTATTTCCAAGATGACAGTAAGTAACTTATCAATTAGGGATTTCTTAGTGGGGTTTTTGTTGTTGTTGTTGTTGTTCTTTTCTTTTTTTCCTTTGGAATTCTGTATTGGTGCTACCCTTTTTTCTGTTTTGTTTGGTTGTTGTTTTTTTTTTCAAAAAATTAAAAAAAAAAGAAACAGGGATTTCAGTCTCTTCCTGCATCTAACTGACAAAAGATCTCTGCACATGATTTTAAACCAGAACATAAACAAATGACTAACAATGAAGCCCAATTCCTACTTGTGATTTGGCCAAACACAATTAAATATGCTTCATTAGTCTGCAACATGTTAATTTACAGAAACATATCTAATTAGTACCATAAACAGAATCATACATATTTTAGGAGAAATTTGGAGAACTTGAAATTTAATTCAATTACTGTAATTTGTTGTTCTACCACCTTTGAAAGGACATTAACTTGCATAGGAGTACGACTTGCAATACAGCAGAAAGAAAAAAAAGTTCTCTATCCTCATTCTCACAAATGCTAGGTACCCTATAAGACTTTAGTTGATATTCTAGAGTTCCAAGTAAAATGTCTTGAGGAAAAACACAGAGCAGACAAGAAGACATATCTGACCTCTATTTTCTAGAACATGCGATTAGACATCATCTGCTTGAAATGATGTATATTTGTGTATAAACAAAATAACAAACACAAAGAAAAGCCTCACCAGGGCCACCACATGACAGCAGAGAAACAAATGTCTCTCATTTACTGAAAAGTAATCAAAAGTGAAGGAAGAGACTGTAAAATTAAGAGGACAACTCTCTTCCTATATCCAGAAAACATATCTGGCATGTAAGCAAAGCGTGACCTTACTATTTTTTAAAAAACTGTTTTATATATTAAAACCTATATAAATCTTTTCAAAGGTTTTTAAAACATTTAAAAGCCAGGAAATTCAGATGTTTCAGCACCATTAATGCTAACCTTGGCACTGCAACTGCTACCAATCAATTTTTTCCTTTTAAAAAGAATGCATAATTTTGATGAATGCTACTGCAAATTATACATTAAAAACATAATTTTTCATATGAATGGGGCTAAAGTCTTTTGGCAGGCTTGTTGCTATCGCAGTATAACTGTTAATCTTCAAATACAGTTATTAACAACTTCTGAAAAATCATTCAGAAGACCAATTCTCCATTTTAAGGTCAAAGATTACCACAGTTAATAACCAACTGGCTTTAGCCATTACTGTTCTGACCTTTACATGATGTTTTAAACTACCAAAACAATAAATAACTAACAATAATGACCTACTTTTTGAGGGTGTTTCTCAGTGACTGTGCTCACTTAAATGTAATTGTTTTTGTGTTTAAATAATCACTCAGTCAATTGTTAGTTTTTGCTTGTTCACATGTTGCAGTCCACGATGCTTTATCATTAAAACAGAAATGATGGTACAAGGTGAGGAAATAGAAAACTTAACACAAACTCAACTGACATTTAGGAAATACTAGTAAAACATACTGGATTAGAAAATCAAAAAGAACAGGTACAAGTTGAAAAGTAGCAGTCATTCTCCCTTCACTTTTTTTTCCAGAGGCATTCATTATTAAATGAATTGTAATAGCTCATTTAAATTTGCATCTAATGCATATGGTTAGGTAAGAAATAGGTATGTATTTTCCTTTGATTTTACACAAAAATTCAAACTTGGCATACTGTTTGCAGCGTTCTGTTTCATGTGCAATATCTAGCAGACACTTTCATATTGTTACGTATAAATCTATCTCATTTATACTTAATAAATGCACAATATTCCAACACATGAAAATACCAATTTATTTAATTATTTCTATACTGATAGATATCTAAGTCATATCCTGTTGTTATTATTATTTTGCTTTATTGTAAACAATGAACACAACTGAACATGATAAGCATCCTTGCACATATATTTTACAAATCTTGTAATTCTCTATAGTCTGAGTTTCAGGTTAAAGCATATAGGCAGCATTTTTAATATCAAGAGATTTTGTTATACTATAATTTCAGAAACACTGATACTAGCCACCAAAGAGAATGTCACTTTCTCTACATCCTTGATACCATCAGGAATTATCAAACATTTTTGACAATTGACAAGGTTAAAAAAAAAAAAGTAAAAAACAACATTCTCATTGGAGGGTTTTTATTATAAATAAGTGTATAAATGTTCTTGTGTATTTACTCAAAGATAACTTTTTAAATTAATATTTTCTTACTTTTTTAGAGCAGGACTATAAAATCTGGTCCCTATATTTTAGGGGTTAACACATAACAGCCATTCAGTGAATAGTTGTATTCCTAGTAAGATGAATCAAGAGACAGTTTACTAGATATCTACTTAGAGACAAGCTATTTTTCAGGTACTTTCTACTTCAAAATTTACAAGATTCCTCAAACTCAGCCATGTGAAGCTGGCAACACTATTGGACAACACAACACACAAACACAACATGTATTTGCTTTCCTTTAGCTGTAATCTTAAACAATTTTCTGCCCTGTTATACATAACACGTATCTGCACATTAAAGCCTTTCTAAAACTAAATGTTACCTTATAAATCCTATATAATTTGTTTCATAGGTTTATCCTTCATATAAACTCTATATAATATACATTCTTGTACAACTGCTTTTGTCTTTGACCAACAGTATATAGCTGAGTTATGGAAATCTTTATTGATATATGTAGATACATTACATTAACTTTAATCTCTAATTCTTTAATATACAGTGATTTACTTATCAATTCTAGTTGCTGCTTAATTTATTACAAAGATATTTTTGTACATGTCCCTTCAGCCACCTGTACAATAGCCTCTATAATATACGTATATATGAAGTAAAATCAACAATGCAAACAGTATTGCTATTGAATATCACCAACAGAAAGGCAAGGATTTTACAGTAAGAGAAGCAGCGTATCAAACCTTAGTACAGTGTGTGACAAGCTTCAACTTGCTCAATGCAGTCAGTCAATTGTGAGCTATGGTTGAGAGGTGTGCTTTACAGTGTGCCATAAATCATGGATCACAAACAACACACTGACATGACATTTTGTATCAAACTGCAAAAAAGTGCTAAAGAAACACCTGAAATGTTAGATTAGTTTATGGTGATGTTGCAGTGACCATACAGTTTACAAGCTGCTGCAGATCTCACCAAGTTTCTTCTTCTGTAACTATGAACTAATTTATTCTTAAGATTACTTGTAAGTTTGTCATTTTATAACTACAAGTTTTTCACATTATCGGGTATAAACCTAACTTAGGTGTAACTCAGAACATGTAAACTGCAGTGAAAGATACTAATCTTTCACTACAGAACAATGCTTAAGTATGACATCAAATGAGCAATGTTTATTAATACATAATTCTATGTTGATGAAAAATAAATTCTGCAAAACCAGAATTCTGAAAGACTTATTTCAAATTGCGTTTAAAATAGCTGTAATAAACAAAAGGAATAAAATCAAGAGAAAACACAGTAATACATTTGGTATAGACTCCAGCAGTCATTTATTAACTGAAAGTTGGGAATGCATATAAGCCTGGAAATTTAATACCACTTAAGTATATTCTACTACATGCAACAAAATATATAGAGTACACAGAATAATATGCTTGGATTTGATAAGAGAGTAAGAGATACGAGACCCAAAGAGAGATTACAGGTATCAAATTTCTCAAACAGCAGAAAGGCAAACAAAGTGGTAACAAGTACTGGTATTATTCTTCATACTATTTTTCTTTGAGGAAAATCCTCGATTTTCCTCAAATACTATCCAAATGAATCCATTATAGTACTCCTTCACTCTTAGAAAATGCATAAGCTAATAAGATCTTCTGAGGTCCTGAGTAATACAAATAAAAATGTTAAAATCTCTTTTATGTTGTGTATATATTTTAAAATATGCTGCATGCTGTCAGTCACATCAATTTTTAGAATAATTCTGTTCTGCCATGATTATGTTCTACCTTAATGGTCTCTGGGATTTGGAAAAAATTTCATTTTGCTTCAGAATCATAAGTATCTATTAAAATATAAGTATATTCAGTTTTTTAACAAGATTGATTAATCTCTTTGATGGAGGTAATACTTAGTACTCTTATCCATCAAGTTAAAATAGCCCTTTGTACATACATCAAAGCCATGCTAAATTATTTCTAACATCAGAAATATGCATATAAAGCAAAAATTAGTGTACATATTGCACAGTTATATTACAAAAATTATGACCAAGTAGCCGATATACATATAGCAAGTTCAAGGAAGAGGACATGAGGATTAATATAAACAATGACATTAATTGATTTTCTGCAGGGTTTAATGCAAAGTGTCTTATAATCTTATTGGACAAAACGGAGGGTAGGGGTGTAGTTTGTCTTATTTTTGTTTATAACATTATTATTCAGTTCATTGTTTGAGGGATATATATTTTTATGAAACTATAGTTTTTCTTCAAGTAATATAATATAGCTTCCTGGGACTATGAATTAATATAGTGTACCTGTATTAAATATCACTACACATAGACTCCAAATTGTAGGCAGTGGCTGAGCTGGAGATGGACCACATATTCACAGCTGGAGCAAGACCAGCCCCAAAAACAGAGAGAGCCAAAGAAAAGTCACACAAACAAGTTTTGAGACTACAGCACAGTCAGTCCCGGGGCATGGGACGCCAGAGGCAGACCATATGAACAAGTTGACCTCTAGCTCAGTGACATCAACAGGTGTCCAGGCTTAGTGCTCCTCCCGTTAACTGTTAACTACAGCACAGACAGCTCTAAAAATATTTCACTTTCAGTATTTTCAGCACCGAATTTTTATCTACATTTTGAGGAGAGTTGAGAAGTAATGTAAGTTGAGTATTACTTATCCAAAATGTTAGGACCAGAGTGTTTCAGATTTTGGAGTCTTCTGAATTCTAAAATGCTTGCATAAATTTTACTGGTTGAGTACTCCTAATTCAAAAATCTGAAATATGCCATTTAAAAAGTTTCAAATTGTGCAGAATTTTGGATTTTGTAAGTGGGAATAAGAATGTTTAACCTATGTCTAAAATCTCATAAATATTTTATATAATACTTCATCTCTGTCTTATTGTAGGTACTAAAATATTTTGTTGATAAAGAAATACTTGTTCTGACATAAGGAAGAGGAAAATTAGAATTAAAAATAGAACTACTCACAAGAGGATCTGTTCTTAACTACTGAACTTCTCTAACTGGGAAAGTATTTCCTTAGGTGAAATTCACAAAAGAAAATGTTAATCAGGCAAGCCATGAGAAAAGGATCAAAATATCAATATTGGAAACAGATTATGATCTACAATGAAGTTTAACTCTGTGGATTGTAAATAAGACCAAGATCATTGGAAACATATTATAAACCTAAGGCTGAGGCAAAGCTCAGAGTCATAAAAACTGAAGACAGCTAGCTTGCTTTCCTGGTAGGTATTGTGTACTAATCTCCATTTAGGTTATTTGCATGTATCTCATCTTCTGACGGAATCACAACTTCTTTGGAAGTAAGGATTAATGCCTAATTTACATTTACATCCCCTGCTATGTCTAGCACATTGCAGATATTCAATTAATATTAGGCAAATTATGATGCCTTCTAAAGAAAATCAATGCTTATCTTGACATTCAAATGAAAACACTAAGTTAAAGTCAAAATATTTATCATGAGGCAAAAGTTTGCTTTTTCTTTACTTTTAGCTTTCATTTTATTAGGCTTCTATAGGTACTTGGTTTGAATTATAAAATAATTCCAAAAGGTTTACTTAAACAGACAGAAGACCAGTCTTTCCCCTCTCTCCCAACCAGGTACCCCCTTCCTAGAGGTAAGCATTTTCATTTCTTTCATAGAATTATTCTGGAATTTACTTCCATTACCTCCTAACATCATGCTTATGTTGTTATTTGATTTCAAGTTTTAAGTATATGATTTTTCAAACATGGAAGGGCTGAGCTACATTTCCTCCACCCTGGCATAACATACAATCTTTTTCATCTTGTTTAACTATCATTGTGGTTACACTGTTACTTAGTGTTTACACAATTATGCACATGTAAACAGTGTTCAGAACTAATCCATGTGATGACTGTCATTACAACCCCTAAGTAACTGTTTACCTGAAGTTAATCTGTGTTGTTTTATTACTATTGTTTTATATTTTCCTTGCTTAGTTTTATAAGTATATAAGAAAAATCCAATTGCAAACTCTTCACTAGAGGATATTTTAGACATTTTCCTGTATTTTATAACTGTTGTATCTCCCTGGCATTTTTAGGAGCAAGAGAAATATTTAAAAGGTTTTTAACAGTGTTTCAGTAATCAACCTCTTGCTTTACAAAATTGAAGTCTATTAGGCCTGGGTCACAAATTACCAGGGATCTAACACTGTTTACAAAGACTCTAGATTTTAGAAACTTTACACTGATTAGATGTCATCTGTAAGTGTTAAACTGTTTTAATGTGATGTAATGAAAATACAAGATACAAGAAAGACAAATGTGGTAGAATTCTATCCTTACCCTAATTGAATATTTATTAACTTCTTTCACCCTCAGTTTCTTCCTCTATTAGAAAAATAAATAAATCATTGACTCTAGAATATCATAGGTTGATTTGATTTCTCTGCTCTTTATTTAAGAATAATAAAAGGCCTATATAAAATGTTCTATAACCATACACCTACCAAGACAGTACACAAAATTAACTGAAGATTACCAAGGCTCTAAGTGACAAACAAGAGAAATATTTAGGACTGGTACATGGAATAAATGAGCTAAAATCATTTTTCCCTCAAAGCTCAATAGGGTTAGCAAATAATGATGATAACAATCATTATCACTGAGTACTTACTTTTACCAGATTGTACCTCATGTAATCTTAGATGTCCAGCTTCTGTAGATAATTCCACCCCCTTTACAAATGAGAAATTGAGGCATAAATATATCCAGGTTCACAGGTACTAATCAGCAGGGCCAAGATTTAAAATCAGAAATTCTGATGTCAGAGCAATCATATCTGTATTTGTTTTGTAACAGAATAAACAGAGCTTGAAACATCTTAGACCAGTCATACACTGATACTGAAGTTTAAGCACATTAAGGACAATGAGGCAGGCATGTCAGCTGCGATGAGGAATGCTACTTACATCCCAGGTTTAACATATAGAGGACACTATGGATTGAATTATGACTCTCCCGAAATCATATGTTGAAGCCCTAGCCCTCTATTGTGATTCTGTCTGGAGTTAGGCTCTTGAATGGTTAAAGAAAAATTTTAAGAGCAAAGTCCTAATCCAATAGGACCATGGTTTTGTAGGTTCCCTCTGCTATGTGAGGACCTGGAAGAAGGCAGCCATCCATCTGAAAGTCAGAAAGACAGCCCTCAGCAGAAACCAAATGCTTCCACACCTTGACTTTAGACTTACCAACCTTTAGATATATCAGAAAACTAACTTTGGTGTTTAAACCATCCAGCGTATGATATGCTGTTGTAACAGCCTGAGCAGACTAACACAGGGTATGTTATTTAAATACTGTTATTTTTAAATACTGTTATTTTTAAAACACTGTTATATTTAAATACTGTGTATTTAAATAAATTTAAATACTGTTTTTTTTTTTGTTTTTCAAATAGTTCATATGTTAGAGAAAAATACAGACAGCAAAGGAGCATTCAATCTCTAAAATGAAAAATGAGATTTTTAGAAGAGGAACAGATTCTTTTTCAAAAAAATACATTTCAATTTACCATTTATTAAGAATATTAGGTGGAAAAATAAAGACCTAGAGCTGGAGTCAGAAAATCTGGGTTCTAGGAAAGATCATTCCTTAGTAACTATATGTCTCTGGTCAAATCATTTAGCTTTTCCATATCTTCAGTTACAATCAACAAAATCAAGGTAAATTGATCTTTATCTTCTTTTTTGTTACACACTCCAGGGTTCTATCTAGGCAGTGGAAAAGCATTCAATAGAAGACAGTTACTAGTATATATTCCTGAAGTGGTAACACAGAATTTAAAGGAAATTGTAATAACACAAATTAAATCCCAGTAACCAATAAAAAAGAAAACCTAAACATAATAAAAGGTATGATATGTTATATCCAGCAACTACATATTTCCAAGGCAGTCTACCTAGGTCAAAATGAAAGCAATTATACAATTTCCATTAAACTACCAAATTTCTGACATTTAAAAATGGCAGATCCCCCCCACAATAATAAGTCATTGGATGCTATCACCTATTTTCACACCATAATTTGAATTAGAGAAAGGAAAACATAAGTATCACTGTTCTTCAAGCAGTAAAAGTTAGTAATTGAAGACATCTGATACAGAAGAAAGATATTAGTTTTTTTAAGCACAATTCATCAAAATGTCTAACCATATAATGGGGGTTTACGGAAATTCTTGCATTAAGTTTCTGAGTAGCAAAACTGTGAAACTCATTCTATTATAAAAATGAGAATTAAGAATAATTTTCAAAGAATTAAGAGGAGTCTGGCATTTTTAAACTTATCTCCTACGTAGCTATAGTTTAGAAGATCGATTTCCTGAAACCTTAGCTGGTTGGGATTTATATTGACTGGTTGTGTTATCACTTCTAATATATTCAACCACTCTCCTTATATTTAATCTTATAATTTCTTCCACAGTGCATCAGTTAAAAAATGAGTATGATTATCCCAGGTGAAAGTATTTTATAAAAACACTGTTGCTAAAAAAGTGCATACTTCTAAAGTCTAAGACATTTTCAATTTCTCAAGGTCAAAGATATAAATACAAGTTGTAAAAGACACATAGCAAAACAAAAAGCAAGAATTCCCAAAGCAAAAGCACTATATGAGGAAACACTAAGCACCCAGAAGCTACTAAAATGAAACTTTAAATATCAAAATGTTACAAAATATTAAAGTTTACCTACTTGGAACTAATAATTTGTTTAAACCTCAGGAATTCACTTTGTACCTACTGTCCACTACTGGATTTCTCTACAAAAATCTATCCTGAAAAATTATAACTTAGAGAAGCAACCACAAGACATTGAAGGCATGGGAAAGGAAGGGGAGGGGATGGCGGTAGAAGAAAAGGTTAGGGGAGGGAAGGGAAAAATAGAGAAAGGGAGTGGGGTAAGAGAGAAGAGGAAGGGAGTAGGGAAGAAAAAAAGGGGAAAGGGGAAGGAAGGGAAGGGATGAGAATGGGAGGGGAAGACGAGAAGGAAGGGGAAAGGAGGACAAAGGGAGGAAAAGCAGAGAACAGAAGAAGAGTAGAGAAGAGAGGGAAGGTGAAGAAAAGAGAAGGAAAATTATATATGTATGTTGGAGTCAGGATACTGCAGCCTACTTTGGAAGGGAGCAGATTTTTGGAAAACTTTCCTAAGCTACTCCTTCTACTCCTCTAAAGATAAGCAAAGCATATACTATAACCATATTAGACACAATCTCAGCTGTGTCAGCAAAGTACTATGGACTGTTGCTCAGGGCTGTTGTGAAGTAAAAATGAAACCTAGGAGAGCAGAGGCAGGGATTCTGTGGTACCAGAGCTCTGCCAGAGTAACAGTGACCATGGACTGGTCCTTGACCCTTCTCAATTCACATTACCATACAGAGTAACTACATGGTAACAATAAGAATTGCTCTAGAAATGAACTATGAAGAACATACACCTCAGTAAAGAAATTTTAAAACCTAAACATACAACACTGGCATCTCCTTATGGTAGGAATGAGAAAAGGGTGAGAAGATAGGGAATGGAGAAGAGGGAAAAGCTAAGCCAGGCAATGGCAGAATTTTCCCAGAACAATTATTACAGTCATACCCATAAATTAAAAGAAAAATTAGCAAGAGATTATTAGAACTGCTGCAGTTATCCTAGAGCTCACCAAAGAAAACTAAATTATACTTACAGAAATTTCAACTCTATGAATGGCCACTAGGTGGCACTTAACCACAGCCAGCACAAATTTGCCTCTCAGCCCACCCCACAGAACTCTGGGGACCACAAATTAGCTCTGGTCCTTTCATCAATATTACTATCACACAGTGTTGCATTTTATAGAACTGAAAACTTGGACTTGCTTAATTTTCTTTTGAAGGAACTTTTATGCTTCTCATGAGTTATTGGAATAGATGTACCAATCACTTAAAATAATGATAAAGCTATGGCAACAAGACATCAGCAATACACAAGTATAAATATGAAATCATGAAAAACTTAAAATAACACAGTAAAAACATAACATGTGATTTTAAAATATAATATACAAGGTAAATTACTAAGACGGACACAGCTAAAAGATAATTGATTTAAAAAATCAGATTGGTGATCTTTCCTGAACAACAACAAAAAAGGATGAGATTCAATAAAACAAAACAAAACAAAAAAAGCTAATGGATAAGCAGATATGTGAATGCACATATAATACAAGTCTAAGAAAAAAAAACTAAAAAGAAAAGGAGGCAGAGGGAGATACCCAGGAATCGTCAAAGAACTAATTAAAATAAGTAATACTGGAACCAAAAAAAAAAAGTGATAATCCCAGAATTAAAATAATAACCAGAAAAACATTAAGAAAAATCTATGCCATGATATATTGTGATTACATTTTAGAACAAAAAGAAAATAAATTACTGAAGTTTTTAGAGAGAAAGCGGAAAAAATGGGAACAAGAGTACAAAAGTATAATAATATAACATTTTGAAGTATTGAAGGAAAACAATTATGATTTGTATCAATTAGACTTAGATTAGAATTTTGTATCAGCCAAATTATAACTCAGAGGTAGGGGGAAAAAATAAACATTACTCAAACATACAGGACCACAGAAAGTTTGTCTCACAAAGACCCAAACTGAAAACATTTTTGCAAAAGTATTCAAATACATGAGCTCTGATCAAAATACAATAAATGTTCCAATTTCTTTTTCTGATACCGGGAATCCAACGAATGTTCTAATTTTTAAAATGTATTGCAGTAACAGATTCATTGCCATTAATCTCCCTCAACATACTTCCCTTGCTTTAAGCATACTTATCTCATTGCTCTTTCCACTTGCAGGAAGAGTTCTGGAAGTGCTCTTTCATAAGCTGTACCATCCTGGGTACCTATATCCCTTGCATCAATTAAAACATTTTATTTTTCAAGGTCATTTTGACAGGGGAAGAGCAATAAATCACAGTGCCAGACCTGGTGAATAAGGTACATGAAAAAGACTCTCTGAAGTTTTTACGAGCTGCTTTCCAATTGGATGGTACTGAACAGCAGCTTTTACCATATTTTGATCACACCTCATAAAGACTGTAACAAAGAAGGACTTCTAGAACTGCTTCACAAAGTGTCAAGAAAGGCGGGATAAGTGTGTTCAGCAAAGGAGGTGTGGCTTAATGGCAATGGCACAACTCTTATCAACAGTTCATAGGGTCAAAGTGCTACTTCTTTTATCCATGACCCATTACTTTGTTCTATATTAAAACATAAATTAATGTTGTCGAGAATACAAAACTGTATTTGGAAGAAGCAACAGAATAATTCAAAGACTTCTCCTGATTTCATGGTAGGACACTATTTTATTGTCCTTTTAGTTGCTTTGATTACATATGGTTCATTAAAAGACAACTAAATCAACCACTGCTATCAAGGCTCTCATATCCAATAACACACTTCCACCAACATCTAAAGCATTTGAACATTTATAAAATTTTTTAATATTCTTTGAAAAAATATGTTCAAACATTCTCAAATCAGTACTTCTTGACACTTTTTGTTAGAGCAACATGTCATAAACTAGAACATCCCAAATACTAATATGTTTATAACTTGTTAAAAAGATATATCCTTTTTCACAGTGTGGGAGCCGAGCTCCAAATTTTCAATGAACTTTTTTTTTTCTCTAAAGTTACCCATGGTTTTTTAAATTTATCTTCAATTAACATACGTTTAATGGCTGTATTTGTGTAATATGGTCAAAAATACGGGTGTATTGGACAAAACATAGTATATGTAAAGTTCTTCCCATTGGTGGCTTAGAGTATCCACTTGGGATCTTAGACTGTATACTCAGAGAAAAGGGGGTAACTACTATTACAGAACAAGACACACTGACATTATTTCCTTTCAAAATACTCCCTTCACTTATGCTTATCGTTCTTGCCACTTTCTGAAGCAGTTCTAGAAGTTGTATTATGAGAATGCATTGAGTTGTACTGTTATGACCTTGACATTCTAAATCTACCCAGCCTGTTTTCTTTCATGGTCATTTTGAAATAGCCAGAAGTGGCATGATGCTAGGTCCAATGAAAAAAGTGGATGATGACACATTGTTACAAGTCTCCCATTTCATCTGGATGGCATTCAGCAACAGCACAGTATTCTTTATCACACCCCGAAAATACACACACAAAAGAAGACTTTGAGAACTGCTTCAGGAAATGGCAAAAATGATGAGTTAAGTGTGTTCAAAGATGGGACAGTAATTTAAGAGGTTAATCACAATACTGCTTATAACAGATTATTTTTAATTTAAGCATTCGCTGTATTTTGATCACTCCTATATCCATGGTGTACAGTGTGACATTCAATATATGCATACTATACACAATGATCATATCAAAATAATTAAAGTTACCACCAAAAAGCAGTCTTTAAACTTTTAAAAGTATGTAACATTCAGATAGTATAGTATAGTAATAAAATTTTTAAGGACTAGCATATTAGTGATTTCCCAATAACAGATATCAGTATTATTTAAAGTACCATTACAAGTCTAGTTGGTAGTGATCCATTTTCCTAAATAAAAATAAGAAAAAGTTGAATTATGAGAAACTAAAGTTTCATCAGTCTTTATATCCCTAATCTTAAATTGCACAGTCTAAATATCAAACATCTAAGTACTCACATCTGGAAATCAACAATGATGGAGAATTTACATAGGAAGGAATGTACATATGACTCATATATAGATTCTTCTTCAAAACAGCAATACAACAATTTGAAGAGATTTTAACAATGTATTAAAACTTGAAAATAAGAAAGTAAATGTTATCCAATATCAAATTATCTTTTATATGTATTCTTTTGGCATTGAGGTAATTATCACTAACAGGAAGACAATGTGTTTCATTCTGAGTATGAAACAAAATGTCTAAGGAACTAGCTGAAATTTTTTTAGGTTTCCCACAGTTTAATCTTTTTTAAGTCACTTTCATTATACCATGGAACTTTAGAAAACAGCCATTATGTTAGATACTTGAACTGTTTTGTTAGAATATGAAAACATTACTTTCACAGAAACTACCACATGGCCTTGATGATCTACACAACATTCATTACAGACGAGCAAAACATTTGTGAAAATCCTTGCTGTGATGGCTGCATTTTTCCTTGCTTCAGTTCCCTCAAAGTAAATTGCCTGTCATTAAAATGATGACTTCTGTCGATGTAGTTTCTTAATCCTTCCTCAGTCCTTTCTAGCAATGACAAGTTCAGAATAATATATTGTAAGTCTTTATAGGTCAATAATGCTCAATATATAACACTGAAGTCTACACCAGGATTTTTATCCCCCTATTTATAACAATCTCTGACAAGCTAACTAGCAGTAAAATTTCTTATTAAGGAAAAAAAAAGAAGACACCTAACAAACAAATCAAATACAATACTATAACCAGCATATGCCAATCTAAACAAAGAATTTTGAGTGAAGTTCAATGTTAGCACAATGCTTTTATCCTAAAGTAGTTAATGACTGAGACGTCATTTGCAGACTATTCAAGAAAAAACAATTATTATTCAGGAACTTAGACATTTTGAAATGATTTATGGGAGGTTACTTATGTGAAAAGATTTCTCTACAATGTCAGAAATAAAAGCTTCTACTTAAAAAGCATAAAACATAAGTCAACATGCATATCCTTATTAATTCTTTTCCACAGGTAATTAGAAAAAATATTTTATCAATTTAACATGTATTTAGATTATACCTTAGATGTCTATACAAAAACTAGACTATCTTTGCTTTTAAGCACTACAATTTAGATATTTTCATTTAAACCAACATTACTTAAACGTCACCATAGTTATAAAAACAGCCCCACGACACTGCTTTATAACTGATGTGGACCCCCTTATTTAAGAAGCTATATCAAGTAACTCTTTTCTACAACTCCATGTTTCATGATTTATTCAATTCAACTAACCTAAAATCTTTGACAGTATTGAAGTGAAGGGCAAATCGTCAACAAGTTAGCAGTTTACTGTATTTTCCTCCTAAATTATTTAACTATAAAATGAGTAGAAATAATTGATTTTTACTATTAGGCATCACGAAAAAGAAATACTTTCTTGCATTTCGAAAATTAATCAGTTTAGACTAAACTTTCTAAAGGGAAAAATTTTAACTGTGTGCATTCTTTCTTAAGAAAATATAAGTCTTTAAAACTGAAGAAGTACAATGAGTAGGAAGAAAATATGGACACCATGAAAAACAGATCTAACACAGAAAAGAAACAAATCTAAATTGAAATAGGAGAGCTGAAGGTCCCAGGAAAAAGAAACCAATTAATGAATTATGTTAATTGTAATGAAGAGGGTTTAGAGTTCTGTCAGAGTTTAGAAGAATTAGTAATGTCTAAAAAACTAAACAAACAGAAAAAGGAAGTTATTAAACTTTGCTCCAAAAAATAAATTAAAAAGTTACTCAAGGGTAAAAAAATGAACACAATACATCATATACTAAGTTGAAAATGTTTACATATTCATAATGGTGTGATATATACTGGAAAGATGATAAAGAAAAAAATAAAACAAAATAGTAGGAGAAAGGAGAGGAAAATGCTAAATTATTTTAATTCAGAGTAAAAGGGCATTATATAATTAAAATTGAAAAATTAGGAAATGATGGTATGAAATGCAGAGAGGGCAGATATTAAAGCTACTCAAAGAGAAACAAAAAATGTGAACAAGTTGTCTCTGTGAAGAGGACCAAGAAACACAGAAAGAGATGCCTAATCATCACTTTAAGTCTAACACAGTCTAACTTTTTAAACATTGTATACTTATTATGTGGAAAAAAATTAAAATTAATTGAATAAAATAGAGCTACATGAGTCAACACTAGTACTAAATACTAAATACTAAAAAATGACTGTTGAGACAATAAAATTGGAGACTGTTTACTGTTGATACAATTTATACCAAATTTAAAAGTAGAAAATGAAAACAAAGAGAAAGTATATTAGATTATGAAGTTAGAGAAACCAGAATTCTCTACTTACTAGTAATGCCAGGATAAGCCAATGACTGATAAGCTCGCTTAGCTTGAGTTTTCTCATGTGTAAAATAGGAAATAACAACTGTACCTATAATGATACGTTATTCTGTGTATTAAATGATTTACCATTGGAAAACTACCAGGTATATGGTATACACTTAATAATGTTATTATTTTTTAATTTTTCTTCCCTTAAATTTTTCTATAGTGAATATGTAAATTTAATTCAATTTTTTTAGCAAAACGTTCACATTTTCCATTTAATTAAGAAGTTGCAACTCCCAACTCCATCAAAGCTGATCCATGTGACATGGATGAGGAAAAACTCAAAAACAAAACAACAGAATTATATAAGGTGATTAGAAAGGAAATAACAACAACAAAACAGATCAGTAATGTACTGAGCAAGATGAAACATGATATAACTAAACAGATAATGTATTTAAAAAGCAAAAGGAGGAAAAGAAAAAGCTCTAAAGGATATAACTGCATGTATTTAAGTGTGTGGGATTGATAACTATATTACCAAGCTTTTGTTGGATCATTGAACAGAACTGTTTGCAGCCTCACTGTTTGTTCACTTTGTATGCCTTTATTTTGTAACATGAACAACTATTTCTAAGAGGAAAATATGTAATTTATCAAGTAGTGATTTCTTAACGTCTTTTTTAAAATTCTGTATTATTTCTACCCTTTTTTCTGTTTTGCTTTTTTTTCTCTTTAAATAAAATTTAAAAAAAAGAAGTTGCTTCTACATCTTGATCTATTAGTGGATGTGAAAGAATAACTCAGTGTCAAGTACATATATTCCTTGTACTGATTCTACGTGTAAACAAACACTGGACAAATATTTAAAGAATTCACAGCTTGTAAGCATGCATTGACCTCTACCTCTATTTTTACCAATTCAACAGCTTTGGACATTCATCATGTTTCAAGGACTAGCATAAGTAGAAATGAGGGATATAGACATGTGATTTTTATACTCAAATACCTTACTAATCAGGATAAGGAAGAAGAGAAAGAGATAAACATACTATGATATCATGTGCCATGGCTTTGACAATCAGGCAGTCTACAGTTCCAATCCTACAATTGTGTTTTGAAGAAAATTTCTTAAAACTCCAGGCTGCAGCCCATATAAAAATCTGAATAATGAAGTTCCCTTATAGAGTTTAAGGGTCAAGATAATGTCCTTAAAGCTATTATCATGCAACATAGGTTCTCAATATTTGGTAACTCTTAGTACTATTAAAATTATTGTAGAAGATAAATTTAGGGGAGAGTCAGCCTATGCATGTATGTGCTACCATGAACATGTTCGAAGAAATACTATATAAATTCATAGTGAGACAATTTACTTTCAGATAAAAGGAAGTAGAAGGTATTTTAATGGAGATACTTTCATGTTAAATATAGTCTATGAATCTGAAACGTATTTTCTTATTTTAACATCTGTTAAACAGGATGTGTCTGACAAAGATAAAACATTAGTTTAAGAGGCAACATTCTTAGTGGTAGGCAACTAATTATCTTAGGTTAATTGGTATAGTTCATAGATATGAAGAAAACTTTACAGAATGTCAGTACTAAAGGTACAATACTAGAAATGCCAGGTTACAAATACTGGCACATATAATTCAGGTTTCTTGGCCTATAACTGTACATGAAAAGAACTTGGAAAATGCTAATAAATAAATAAAATTTTTTTTAAAAAAAAGGCACAGTAATACATTATTTTTCTTCCCACTGTATCATTATCACACTAGTTTAACTTACTATTGCCATATGGTAAATGGTGGTATTTGGTAGGCTGAATACATCTTAAGTGTTCCTTGAAATCATTAGCTTTCTTGTCTTCCTTTCCCATGTGAATGTGCGTGTCTATGTTACTAATGATTGAACCTAAGACCTTCTGTATGTTAGGCAATTACACTACCACTAAGCTACACATCTGGTTCCCAGCATCAATTTTAAATCACACTGTCAAAACTATAAAGGACTAGCTGACATTTTTACTGAACTCTGATGTAACTTATTGGGCTTGAAGAGTATTTCTATTCTTGTATGTTCTCTCAGCCATAGTTTAGGTCTTTCCATGAAGTTTCATTCTTCTTTCCATAAAGAAATTGCACATCTTTTGTTGAACTTGTTCCTTGGTGTTTTATTTCTTGGAGGTTATCAGAAATGATATTTGAATTGCATTCTATAAACTGGTGGCATATCTAACAATCTAACATATATCTGGGAATATAATTAATAATATGATTTTAACTTTGCTTGTCTGCATGCTGAAATGTATCACAACTTAAAAATTAACAAAAATGTTTATGAAATAAGAATATTAAAATCCACAAAAGCCTACATTTATATCATATATGTAACTTCACTTAAAATGATTTAAAAAACAGATTTAAATTGTTTTAGCAAGAACAAGCAACCAAAGCCCATATTCATGTACATTCTATACTAAATATAAAATATTAGACTATGAAAAACTGGACTAATTCCATTTCATCAATCTCAAAACTAGTGATACAGTGGTAATGATACCAAAACAATTATTTTCACTCACTTCAGCGATTATATATTGTCACTTTCTAAACTGTCCACACAACCAGCAAAACAGTAATACATGCAACTGAAAACCACAAATAATCTACCCAGAGGAGCTAAAGCACACCACAAAATTAGGAATCCTCTAAATCTATAAACATGCAGAACAAGCAGGTCTTCATTATTTGTTCTCCTTTACCTAAGACATATCCACTGGTCACATTAGATAGCTAGTGACAGAGAACCGAAATTTACTGACACTAGAAACGAATCCTAGAAATTTCCTTAAAACATGAAACAGTCTTAAAATGTGCATATGTATACATACACAGATTCATACATACAACTTGGTTCACAAACTTGATTTTTCCAAGATTCTAATCACAAACCAAAAGAACCAAATCAAATTCAATGGTTAGGTTAAAGTTGACCTTATGGGGAAAGGTTATTCATTCTCATCCACTTCAGTTTATGGCCAGAATTGTGGAAAGAATGATGGAGTTTGTAAACTAAAGTGCATATATAAGTGTGTGTGTGTATATGCATGTGTACATAAATATGTATGTGTATATATACGCACATTTATTTTTTCCAAAGTTTCTCCTACCTGAATTCTAAATTCTTCCTGTTCTCATTATCCTATACTTTTACTGAAGGTCATTAACTAATTAAAAGATAAAACTAGTAACATGAATTTGGGGCTATCATGCTCAATCTGTATGTCTCCCCCAAGTGTCAAATTTTTAAACACTCAACTGTCTACATGGACACTGGTAACAAGACCAGTTTACTATCAAAGTCTACCTCACTCCTGAAACTTTTTTTGATTAGTCCTTATGTCAATGAATAGCAGCTCTAGCTAGAAATCTAGAAGTCTATCTCTGGTACTGAAAAATGCATTTTGAACCTCATCCAATTAATCATCAAGATCTGCTGCCTAATCATACTTTCCTAATATCTTCTATCTCTATGCTCAGTACCATCGCCTTAGTTCAAGCAGTCATCATTTCTTTCTTGCACTGCAGCAATAATTTCCTTAATAGGTCTTTCCACCACAAGGTAAACAAATATGGTAATCTTCCAAACACATAATGAGTACACATTACTTATCTGCTCAAAATTATTTAATGCCTCCACAATACATATGTGAAGAATAAAATCCAAAATTCTTAATATCCAAAAAAGCTTTATAGCCTAAACGTAAGGGTCAACAGTACCTCTTCCTGACCTTGCTCTGTGAATATCTCCCTTCCAGTATTACTGTAAAATTTCAGTATTATCTTCATAACTAAATTCAAAGAGAAAACATTTATAAAGTCTATGGACAAATATTGCTGATGAACACAGACACAAAAATATACTAGTGAACCAAATTCAACACCACATATACCATCATCCACTAGGATTTATCACAGATGTGAATGTGAGACTAGCTCAACATATGCAAGTCAATAAACACAACATATCACAACGGAGAAAGGAAAAAACTGTATGATCAACTGAATAGACACAGAAAAAGCATTTGGTGAAATTCAACACCCTCTTATGACAAAAATGGATACTCAAAAAACTAGGTTTCAGCTGGGAATGAGTGTAATCCTAGCACTGGGGAAAGTGATGCAGGGGATTAACACAAATTCAAGGCCAGCCTGGGTCACATAAAGACTTTGAGGACAGCCTGAACTGGTTCAAGGCCAGCCAGACCTTGTTTAAAAAAAAGAAACAAAGAAAAATTAGGTATGAAAGGAATTTAACACAACACAATAAAGACTGTAAGACAAACCCATAACTTACATCAGACTAAATGACAGAAAGCTGAATTTGACTCATAGCAACCAGAAATATGACAATGATATCCACATTTGGTCATTCTTATCGAACACATATTAGAAATTAGCCAGAGCAGTAAGACACGAAAAAGACATAAATGGTAGTCATTTCAGAAAGGAGATCAAGTTATACTTCTTTGTAAATGACATGATTTTATGTGCAGAAAATTTAATGATTAGGACAAAAACCACCATAACTGATAAAAAGTTCAAGAGGACTACAGAACTTAAAAGTCAATACACAAAAACTGGTAGTATATCTGTATACAAGTAGCAAAAGATGCTAGATAGAAATGAAGAAAGCTATTTACAAGAGCTACATAGAAAGTAAATACCTACAAACAAATTTAACCAAAGCTTTAAATGACCTCTACAACAAAGATTACAAAACACCAATAAAAGAAACTGAAAAGAACAATTTTAAAAAAAAAGGAAAGACATCCCATGTTCATGAACCAAAGGAATTATTAAAAACTCAACAGTATCAAAAGCAACCTAGAGATTGAATGCAATTCCTATCAAAATACCAATGACATTCTTCTTAGAAAAAAAAAAACTTCTAAATTTTATATGTAACTACAAAGATTCTGAATATCCAAAACAGTCCTCAGCAAACAGAACAGAGCAAAAAGAATATCCAAAACAGTCCTCAGCAAAAAGAATGTCTCCAGTAAGTGTTGCTGAAGACTGCGTGTCCGTACAAGGAAGACAGAAACTATACCACAGTGTCTCCCATATATAGAAATCAACTCAAAATACGTCAAAAATTTAAATGCAAAACTTAAATCTATGAAACCCTCCAAAAAATCACTTAAAACCAGTCAGGTAAATCTTCATTTTGACCTTGGCCAGACATGATGAGAAAACTCACCAACCCATAAAAAAGGAAAAAAGGGCAAAAGAAAAACAAGTAACACTAGAAACTTGATAATCATTGTCAGTCACAAGCTAATCTATTTCTGTGATGAGCCTTGATATAGATGACTTACTTCAGATACCCCACAGCTGTCCTTGAAAGCCACTTACTGACATCACTAAAACTAGCCTATCTTAGAAAAATGAAGCCTGTCCATTTTAAATTTAAAAGTCAACTTCTAAAGATACGGCAGTTGCTTATGTTCTTAACAGTATTCCTCTATCTCAAAAAACTTTTAATAGCTATTTAGTAAACAGTTACTTACTTTGTTTAAAAACAGCAACAACTTTAACACAAAACAATAGTTTTATAAAAATTATTTTTGAATCTGAACAACACTTTATTGAGTCTATTCTTTACATAATTCTCAGTTATTTAGCTGTTAAGATGGCCAAGAAAAGATTTCAAACTGACATTAAAATGTGCTATTTTACTACAAGACATGATCTTTAAAAAACATTGCTCCTGTCAGGCATGGTGGAAGATGCCCATAACTCCAGCACTCGGGAGGCTGAGGCAGAGAGATCACCATGAGTTCCGGCCTGCCTGGGCTATGCAGTGAGTTCAAGCCAGCCTGAACTACTAGTGAGAGCCTGTCTCAAAAAACAAAACAAATGAAAAATTGCTTCACATATGGGTATGCTCCAAATTTTGAAATATAGTATTACTTACTTATTTTAATGTTATTTTTAAATATTAAATATAATGACTATTAAAATTTACTGAGCAGTTACTATGCACCAAGCACATTACATATATAACACACTAATCTCCATAATCCTATGAAATAGGTACTATTATAATTCAAATTTTACTTAAGAGAAAATTGAAGGACTGAGGAATTAAGAAACTTGCTTGAAGAGACATTAAGAGAACTAACTACAAGTCAATCTTTCTCCAGAGTCCACCACTTTAGTAGAAAGTATAGGCTCTTCCATGTCAAAGACCATCCTTGGAACATGGAATTCAAAGGTTAAAAAAAAATCCACACAGTTAATGTTTTCAAAGAGTTTTATACACACACACACACACACACACACACACACACACGAAACTAACAATAGTTTTGATGATAAGACCTTCTAGCAATATGATCCAATTGCTAATAGAGTTTAAATCAGTATGAATGACTTCATATCTGGCCTGTGCCTCGGTTTTCAAACAAGGAGAAGGGAAAAGGAAAAGAAAGGCTACAAATACTGACTGGAACAGTAAAAGCCATCCTGTGCATTAGGCAGTCAAAAGCCAAGGAAAAATCTTGAAAATGACAAGTGAACTATTTTAGTAGAGGAATAAAGTAAAATCAGAAATACCTTTCAATGCTATCGAAGACAATAGAAGAGGTAAGAAACTATACAGCCTAACATTAGTTAGGAACCTCTCTGAAATACAGAAGAACATTGGAATAGAATATAGCACCAAGGAGTAGAGAAAGAATGAAGAAATATTCCCAAAGCTTAGAAACTATAAATTTTTATAGGAAAGATAGAAATAGGGAAGAATCAAGGCTATGTCTTAAATTTCTAGTTTTAAAAAACTGGAAAGAGTAATAACATTAAACAGATAAAGGAAAAAGCAACAGGAGTTGAGGGGGATCAAGATATGATTCCTGATTTAAAACAATCTAATATAGCTGGCATTGCAAGTCTTGGTTTTTTACTAAAAATCAGGGCTGGGGACATAGCTATGTAGTAGAAAGTTTGGTTTGCATGTGCCCTTGGTTTGATCCCAGCACAGAAGGAAGGAAGGAAGGAAGGAAGGAAGGAAGGAAGGAAGGAAGGAAGGAAGGAAAGAAAGAAAGAAAGAAAGAAAGAAAGAAAGAAAGAAAGAAAGAAAGAAAGAAAGACACAGAGACAGACAGACAGATGGCAGGGAGGGAGGCAAGCAGGGAGGCCAGGAGGGTAAGCAGGCAGAGAGACACTGACAGAGACAGAAAAAAGAAGGAAGGAAGGAAGGAAGGAAGGAAGGAAGGAAGGAAGGAAGGAAGGAAGGAAAAAGAAAAGAAAAGGAAAGAAAGAAAAGGAAAGGAGAGAGAAGAGGGAGGGAAAGAGAGAAAAAAAGAAATGAGAAAAGAAAAAAAAAGAGATCAGCTACCTTCTGTATGAAACACCGATATAACTGCCCCCCTCCTTCTCCCCACTGCAGAGGCTCAATCCAGGCTTCAAGGAATGTATGCAATATAAATTTCTTAATCATGGGGGTTTTGTGAGGAGCTTTATTTATACTTTCTTGATAAAATACATCTAATATTAAGCAGTAAATGATTTCTGCTTGGAAAGGAAGACCTAAAATAAAAAGATCAACCTCCCCAAAACCCAAAAGCACTGATTTATTTACTGTATATTATTAATGCATGAGACTTAACACTTTGATACAGCTGTAGCACTTACTTTGATGTCAGAAAAGGAAATAAGAATCAGAGCTGCCTTTCATATTTAGTCGTAAAGAATATGTATTTTAAATACATGTGAGATCACCGAATGTCTTTCAGTCTTATCCTTAGTGGTTTTCTGAAAAAAGTTTAGTTTATTAATATGCATATTAATACCTACCATTAAAATTAATGTTTCAAAATTAATATTTTGTTTTATTAATACCTAGCTGAGTTATGAGCAACCATTTTTAAGAAACATTCAATATGATAGTTCATAATTTTAAATAAATAACTATAATAAAATTATCAATTATTTTTACAAGTATTCACTGTCACTCACCAATTATATGCCTTTTACCTTTAAATTGCTATCTTTTTTAAATGGATACTAAAGACGGAAAAAAGCTATTTTATTTTCTAAATATTAAATCTAGTATTATCCAAGTAAAGAAGAGATAGTAACATTGAAATTGTCTATTCTTCAATTTGATAATCTCTGCACATGCAAATAATACTCTACTTTGAACACTAAATAAATACACAGGGTAAATACCATTTACCTCCTTCAAAGGATAAAGTAATTAAGTAGTATGAGGCAAAGCATGAGGCAAAACTTAAACAGCAAAGGTGATAAAGAAGGATCGTTTTATAAACTATAATAAAGGCATTCTGGCAAATTTTATGAGACTCTTTAAATCTATGTCTACATTATGACAGAATTACATAATACATGAAACCTCAGTTGGTAATACTATTATTCAACAAAAACTTTTTTGCTGAATTTACAATTTAAAATACTTCAGTTTGACCAACAGGTGGTGCTCAATCTCCACTTACATAGAAAATAAATATCCCCAAAGCATTTCTAACACAGTCAAACAGTTTTCAGGCTAGCTGTCAAGTTAAAGAATAAATACCAGAAAATCCTATATATAATATAAACATCAAATTAGCAGTCTTCTTTACAGGCGAAAATACTTTTGGCTACCATTCAAAAGAGTTTTAGACTCAGGAATACCATCTATGAATTGCTATACTGTTTTCAAAATGTTGCTTTGAAAAGGAACACTCAGCACTATTAAAAAATGTTAAATAAATCAGACATAAGCAAAATATCACTCCAGTGTGCAAAATAAATTAATAAATAATTTAAGCCATTTTATTCCGACTTAGCTTATACTTTATTATTCTTACTGAGCAAGCACTTAACATTCTAATTCTTTAATTAAAAATTTTAAAGACAAAAAAACTATGAAATTCAGCAATTCAGCAAAATTAGGATTAATGTATTCGTGAAAATTCAAGCATTTATATAGCATTATTTTCTTTATTTATAAAAGCAGCATATGACCCAAATGAATTCTAAATGTAAGTAACTACTACTTATCAGAATGACAAAAAACAATTTCATTCCTGAATTGCCAAATATCCAGGTAGGGACTATATCATAAAAATTCAATTTATCTATTCTATAAGGAAATTTTTTTATTCCTAGGGGAGAAAGAAACATAAAGAGTCACAGAAATTCTAAAAATATAGCTTCATATGATATAATAAATACTCCAACAAGTTTTTCAAACTATAATCTTGTTAGTGTAAAAATAAGGTAAACAGTATTTAGTTTCTAAGATATCTTTAAAACAGGACAGAACACACTAAGGAAAAAATATCCTGTGTACAGAATTCAGTACAGAAAAAGCTGTTTCTACTCCACTAGCCAAAGGAGATAGACAAAGCAGAACAGACATGGACTGAAACCACAATCTAGACAAAACCATGTCAATAGTCTTTTAGTTTTACTGGTAACATCTAAAGTTTCATCTTTCCTTAACAAAAATTAAACACCACTGACTTCCCTAAAGGTGTCAAAATAAAATCTATTCAATTTCAGTCTGAGAGATAAGAAATAATATTTTAGGTCTAGAAAATATAAATGAATTTTTCAATGGCAAAGTTCTCAACACAAAGCGGTTCATCCCTTGGTAACACACTCTGTTACACAGAATACTGACTAGAAGTGTGAAAGTCTTACAATTACTAATTCAGTATGTCTCATTTTTAAATACTTGTGTATTCATTGGTGAAGTAACTGTAAATTTAATCTAATCTAACCCAATCAAATTTATTCTTAAATTTTCAAAGTAAAAAATGAAAAACCTAAAACTGCAGCATTTAAAATATGTATTTATTTTTGCAGTTTATAGTTTTTCATCTGTATCCACATTGAAATTCTACCACTTTAAATATTAAAATTAACTTTCAGTTCTATACAGCAGCAACATCTAGTAAATAATACCGTCTTCATTTATTACCTCCAGTATGTAAATGCCAATAGACACATAATTTGAATGTGAATACACACTGGACAAAACATCCCCAAATTTAAATTTTTATTCTAAAACAAAATCTAATTTGTAAGTTTTTTAAAATCTTAAAATCATTTAGGATGCTACAAAAATCTTGCTTTTTTATGCATTTATGACATAACAGGATAAATTCGCGATTTGTTCCTTTAAAGTTCCTTAGGCAAATCGGTTGCATACTTCTCTTACTAAACCTGAAATTCTCATCTGCCCACCTTTCCCAAAAAAAACACTGAAGTATATTTTGTACAAACACAGTTTTAAAATTACTTTTTCATATATACACAAGTAGGTTTAACATTACAAAAACATGTATTAGGAAACAAAGATTTTCCAGTTTATAGAGAGAAAAATGCTTCAGTCACAATGTAAAAGTTATGGAAAAGGGAAAGAAAAGCAAAATTTTAGGTAAAGCTAGATATTTTTAGAAAAACTCACTGACTTCTTTTGTTTTCCAATAAATTGCTATAATAAATGCTCATATTTTCAAATGATAAAAACAGAAAAATTTAAAATTAAAAAAAAAAAGGCCAATCGGACTCTGCTCATGACTAGCTGTTCGTCCAGTAAGGCCTGGGTCCCTAGGTAAGTTATCCACTCCACAGGAGCTAACTGGAGCAGTGCATGTGAATTCAGAAGGCTCCAGTAGGAATTAAAAAGTGTGAACAAAATAACCCAATAAAATGTTAGTAGAAAATCACAGGGAAAAGAGGGTAGATGTCATGGAAAAATCATTAGGTTCTTTTTCCAAGAACATCTGAAATGATGGGTTAATGAACCTAAATGTACAAATTTTGATCCTACATTTGAAAGATTCAGAAACTTAATTTCTTAACATTCGGAAAGAATGCCCTTTCTTACAGAGAATTCTGATTATCATTTTTAGTTCATATAATCTGTAATTTTTGAAACCAGAAACAGAAGATCACATATCAGTACATCATTTGTTCAAAAGCATTTTAAAGTAACCACAGGTTATCCCAGTGAATATATGAAAAACGATTTAGTATTTACCTCTATGACTCAAAAATTTAGGAACTTAAACAATAAAATAATTTTCAAAAGTTCCAGTCAGCAGCAGAGAAAACATACTTAACATTTAATATTCAATTCTGAAAAAAGATGTAAATTGCAGTGTCCTTGTAGGCATTTATTCTGGCTTTCTACCAGTTGTTCAAAACAGGCCAACCTAGAGGCAAATAAATACGGATTTTTTTTCCTTAAGTTCAACTTTGTAATTATATTTAAAAATGTTTCTAAAGAGAAAGATAATTGTTTTACTTAAAGATATGAATCAAACTTTCTTCACTATTATCTGAAGTTATTAAAAATTAGTAACTATAAAATCTCTTTCTTTTATATAATTTTATCTCCGTGTGGAGATTTTTTTTCCTATAAAATTTAACATGCTCTATATTGAGAAGAAATATATCATTCTACATAGTTTTAGGTTTAGTTAGCTGTGGTTGCAATTTGAGACAACCTGGAAAGCAAGCTATTCATTAGCATGAAATTACTCTTATGCTTTTTTTATACACACATACAAAGAAAGCAATGAAGAGGAAAAAATAAAGATCTAATTCTCTCACTACATTTTTATTATCCCAATTTTATATAATGAAATTCTACATACAGAACTGTTTTATATTTATAAAAGTTCTACTTCCAAAAAAATGGTGATTAAAAATGACATAAAGATTACTGTAAAAGAAAATGTTAATGAGTAAATGTTTAAAGTCTAAAATAATAAATATAGTCTATAAGTAGGTAACAGAAAGCTAAAATATAGTAAGGTAATATATTTGCAAGTATATAATAAGTAGTAGATCTACTAAAGATTCATTTTGTATAATTAAATTGATTCATGGAGTAATCACTATGAGTTTTTAATCATAGTTTTTACTGTATTTTTGTACCTATTTAAGAACAAGTACTAAAAATCTCTGCATTCTATTATTCCCACAACTTTTTAATCTATGACTTTTGGTTTTACTTTGCTGCTCTGTGTGCTACTACTGAGTCTTAAAATAATAGGGACACACATAAAGAGCAATTAAAAGACAAAAGATGTGTTTTAGAGCTTTAAAAATGCACTTTAATAAAAGAGTTTTAAAATCACTGCAAGTTGTTTTTTCACGAAGAACTCTTGATACTGTTTGATGTATAAAAAGCTTTAATATTAATTTTAATAAATTTCTTTTGGGATACATTTATAATTGTTTGTCTCTGCTGCAAGAGTCTCACATCTTTCTTACATAGCCTTTAAAGATATAATTCTAATAGGCAAAATTCTTAAGTATTTTTAAGTGCTTATTCATAGATATAATCTTTAAAAAAACTGAAAAAGTAACAAATTTCTATATGCAATATAAATGATAAAAATTCATTATTTCTGGAAAATGCAGGTTAGTTATTAGCATAAATAGAGTAGCATAAATTAATTATCTACTGGGGAACATGATTTCCCAATTTATAGACTATAAAAAATTTGGAATCCAAAACTATTTGGGCCCAATGATTCCTAGAATGGTAATTTCCATGAATTTTATAAATGTTTATCATGATTTTTGCCTCCAATAACAAAATCTTAGAATGTCTCATTCTTAATGGGAGATATATGTACTGATATAACAGGATAACTAATTTTAAGAATACCTCCTAGTAGGACAGGCAATCCAACCATTTCTCAAGTCGTGATTGGAATATGACATTTCTGTGCGCCAACCCATCATATGTCTTTCTGAAAAACAGGCCACAAATTTGGACCAATCAATAAGGCAGTTGGTCAAGGTTAATTTATTTGAAAAAACAAATGTCACCAAATGTAATGAGATTGATACATCCAAACAAAAACAAAATTTACACTAAAACAATATAATGATTATACCTATATGACTCTAAAGTCATCATTAGTCAAAAATACTTCCATGTACACTACAGGAGAGGTCACCTCTAGTATACAGAATAACTGTTTCAAACAAAATTCCAAAATAAAAGGAATACATATTACTTCCTAATTTTATTCAGTCACATCTTAGAAGCCTCTAAATTAGTCTGTAGCCTGAAGAAATAATTACTTTTAAATTAACCCCTTTAAAAAAGAGAATTAGTTTATACTTGCCTATGCTTGACAAAAACCTCAGAAAATTAAGAGACGGTATCTTCTAGCCAAACAACTGTAATTAAAATTGCTTTCCTCATCAAACTCTTTACCTAATTAAAATGGTTAAGAAATAATTCAGTATTTTAATTTAAATAATTGTTCACCACTGACACATATACACATAAACCAATAGTTTCTGTAATATAATCTATGGGATTCACATTACTTATACCTTGACTTTGAGAAAATTTTATGTGGAAAGACAAATCAGACAAAATTCACTTTTCAAGAAACTACTTACTTCATTAAAAGTCATGGAATTCTTTTAGCCAAAAATTTCACAAATATAAAGCTCAATGTATCAAAGGTAATGTACATTTACTTTCTAATAAAAATACCTAACACAGAGCTGCAAACACTACCATTTTAAGAAATAATTGTACATGCAATTGTACAGCTTTACCCCTATGTTTTATGGTTTAATCCAGCTAGTGTCAGTAGCACTACAAGATATTTTAGTCTTAATATAAATATACTTCCTGTATCTCAAAAAAGGATCCTTTCATATATAAGCATGTTTCAAATGTTACAATCACTTTACTAACTAGTCTCTAAATTACCAGGTCTAGGGCTCAAATAATAGCCATATGGTTAGCTGTAACATACAGCTCAATGTAACAAAGTGAGAAATTACTACCATTAAATACTAACTTAATGAAATATATATATGGGAAATATTTGAAGTCTCAGGTTTTCTAATCAACCACATCACTTCCCTCAAAAAACTGCACACACAGAGACCCACCAATTCCATTTGTTTGCCTGTATATTTGTTACACTTCAGTCTTCCAAATTAAGACCAAATGAAAATAAATGAAAGTCTATTACTTTCTTTCACTAAAAAATTAAATTAAAATGTAAGCATGAGTTTGCTGAAGTCCTAGGTACTACTGGTACTACCCTCTCTTTTCTCTAACTTAAAGTCTCTCCCATGTAAACAGTTTTAAAATGTAAGTATTTTAAGTAGGTAACACTGCAAAACTAGGTTCAGAGAGTCTTACCTGGGATCTGTGCAGAGTATCTGCAAGACCAAACTATTGTATTCATATTACCAACATGTTATTTGCCTTTCACTCTTATCCTTTTTAGAGACTATCTGACCTATAACAGTATCTTCATTCTGTTCACTAATGGGATGTATGCATATATATTCAATACTTCTCACTTTTTAATTTCAAATGCAAAAAAAAATCACTAGATAAAACATAATCAAGTACAATTGGGTCTGTAAATCATGGGATAAAAATCACTGAACTAGAGAAAATTTGGTCACCTCAAATACTGCTTTTAATAGGGTATGGGAGGTATGCTATACTATGTTCCTTCCTTTCTACTGTTTCATAGCCCAAAGATATATATCTTCATCTGTTTCAATTTCATTATGCTTTAAAAATCCAAAATAACAATCCATGATGGACGATAAGCAATTTTGATAGTCTGAAATAAACTGGAAGCAGCCAAGAGTTTATAAAAATTTCTACTTAGTATCTTATACTTCTTTAAATCTCTTTTTCTTCAAGTACTACCATTCCTGAAAAATGACTTTAATCTTAATCTGAATTACTGATTTTTCACTACTAACCATATTTCAAGTATTATTATTTTAATATTCAATAGTTCAACTTGATAGTCACTTAACATTTATGAGCCAAACAAATAATTTATAACCAGTTTTATGAGGAATTTTCTGAATTCCAATCAAATTCATAAGTAAATTTGTGGAATAAAGTCACTTTCAGTGAATATTTCCTCTACTCAAAACTAAGCCAAAGAAATCAATATACATATCTGTTTTAATTTTGCCCATTAGGTTGTGGAGAACAAAAGTCAACTCAAGTGCACTCCAGAGAAAGGGATTTTCTCAAAATTATCAAAGAAAAATGAAAAGTCACTAAGAAAGCTCTTTCTCTCATACTGTGCCAAAATTAAAAACTGTTTCTCACTCCCTTGGGAGGGGAGGCCTTTTTGTAATCCTTCTTTACTATAAAAAAAAATGAAAATTTTCCAATAGAAATGAATTCTCTACCCTATGTCTATAATAAAACTTTTTATTAGGAATTAATAGTTTGCCAATTATTTAATTCCCCAAAGAGAAGTATCATTAGCTGTTGGAAAAGGTAAACTTTTTAAGCTTCAATTTTCTCATCTGGAAAGTGAGGAGATAAGACCTACCGCATAAACTATCATAAATCAAAAGTCTTACAGAATGAGCCAGGTGGAAACCAGGAGAAAGAATTTAGAGCAGAAAGATGTATAGGAACAGCTTGCTCCAAAAACCACACAAGTTCAGCTAACACTGAAAGGTTTGTCCTAGCACAGAGGAAGTAAGGCTTGCTATGCAAAGCTCAGGCCAGGAAGACACAGTTAAGTCTGCTAAGGAGTATGGGGCTCTAACAGTACAGTAGTACTAAGGGGTTTTACCAAAGAATGAAACACAGGGGAATAATATATTGAGAGAAGATGATAAAGTTATAGGTTCAGTCCAATTGAGTTTGGAGCATTCACAGTTAAAAATCAATGTAAAGATTTATACCAAAAAAGACCAGGAAATACTCAGCAATCTCCATATAAAGGAGCAGCTAACACAGACTCCAGGAGTTGTCGGGTGTTCTTTTCAAACTGTTTTGTTTGCTTGTTTGTTTTGCTTTGCTTTATTTTGTCTTGCTTGGTTCTGTTCTGTTTATTAGTACACATTTGCAGCACATAATGTTCACATTATTAGTGTAGAGTTGGTAACTATACATACCATATCTCAATTCTTGAATTTCCTGCCCCACCATCTTCTGGTCTGCTTCTCATTTGAGAAAAAACTATCTCTCTACTATCTTTTATTTTGTTCTTTATTTATAATTTGGGCTTCTCATATAAGAGAAATCGTACAGTATTTAAGCTTGTGGGTCTGATTTAAATTAACATTATGGTCTCAAGATGCATCCATTTTCCAGCAAATCACTCATTTATCTTTATGACAGAATAGTGACAGAAAGAAACGCTCTTCTATCTGTTCTGAAACTAAATTTCATAAAACAATATTTACTTGGGCTGGGGATTTAGCTCAGCAGCATAAGCGCCTGCCTTGCAAGTGTGCAGTCGTGAGTTCGATCCCCAGTACCAAAAAAAAAAAAAAAAAAAAAAACAATATTTACTCAATATATCTCCATAGTTTCCATTCCCTTAAAAAATTCGGAGTGGGTCCAGTAAATGTATATCAAAATTCATTCTAGGAGCCAATGCCTGCAGATTATTGAAGAGAATCTGATGCAATAGGCAGGTTTCTACCAGAGCAACTGCAATACCCAAGGATTACCACGTTTGGATTTTTAAACTTTATCGGTTTACCTAATGGGAGAATAACATGTATTTGTGGATTGCTGTAATAATGTTTAACATTCAGAGTAAAATTTTATTTATTCCTTATGGAAAAGTAGTATGTATATCATTAGGTACATACACTTGTTGACGGTACTGTTTGAATACTTAGGGGAAAATATATTTCACAGTACCTCAAATGTGTTTAAAGATTTAATTTATAATGCTATAAAATGAATGAAAAAGAAAAAATGATGGATTTGTAAGTTATAGCTGACCCTTAATATCAGAGTGGGATTGACTGCAAGACCCTTACAGATACCCAAATCCACAGATGATCAAGTCCTTTATATAAAATGATACCATAACTGCATATAACTTACACATATTCTACCATACACTTAAAATCATCTCTAGAATATAGTACCCAAGACAATGTAAATCTACATAAATAGTTGTTATTCTGTTAAAGACAAGTTAAAAAGGTCTACACAGGTTCAGTGCAGATGTAGCATTTTTCAAATACTGTATCCACAGCTTATTGAATCCCCAGATGAGGAACTTGTGGATATGATGAGCCAACTGTAATAAAGAACAGAACTCTCCAAGAGCAAGTTTTACTCTTTTTCAGTCTAAATTTTTAAATTCAATACTTTGCTACAATTGAAGTAGGTCAAAGCACAGTGGTTAAGAACACGAATTTTTATGCCATGCTGCCCAAATTCTAAGCTTGGCCTGAACTTTGCTGTCATCTCTCTGTACCGCAAGCTACCTGACCTAGAAAACAGAAATAATAGTACAGTACTTACTACCTCACAGAAATACTGTGAGAATTAAACTAAAATACATAAGGTGCTCAGAAGAATGCCTGGTTCAAATATTAACTATTTTTATAATTTACCTTGGAACTTTTTTATCCAACCAAAATATATCATAAAGTAAGTAGAAGATCCAATAAAAGATGAAGATTGAGCAAGACCATTATGGTATTCATAGAGCACTGAGTTACAGTATCTTAAATTGAATGAAACCAGAAATCTTATATGAAAACAACTTGAATGTTTATACTCTTCCTCTTCTGTAATTAATTCACTTCTGAGTACATAAAAACATCTATAAATACTGAAACAAATAATTATTGTATGCTATTACATGCAATAATGTAATAATTATGTCTCGCTCAATCTCCATCTTTTATTGGATCCTCTACTTAATATGTTGGGATTTGGGGGGCATTTATCATGAAATCCAAAAAGCAGTAATCTGGGACCACTGTCAGGAGAAGGACCTCATAACTTCTCATTCCTTGGTGTATCACAGTGCCCAACACAATGCCATTATTATATTGGCAGTTATAGTTATTATGAACTTGAATCCCCCAAAAAAAGGCTGTATTTTTTCAATATGATCTCTTTAAGAAGACACTGTAGAAAAATTGCTTTTAAGGGGAAAAAAGTTTTAAATTTAAATGAGTAGCCTCTAGTCATCTAGAAAATTAACTGTTTTTTTTAGAAAGTGAACTCTTTCATAGTATAAAATCTCATTTTATTAACACAATATCAACCTCTGGATTTAAATTTTGTCAACACATGTATCTGGTAGACAGTATAATTATTTCACTCTTAAATCAGATGTGATGGGTGACATATACAAAATTACTTACACATTGGTTGATCAATGAATATAGCTTTACAGATTCTGTTTTTTTGTTCTTTCCTTAAAAACTTACAGAAACACTACCTTTTCCATTATTACCATAGATAACATAAACTCCTTTTTCTATTTCTCACTATCCTGACTTTTTTCTTCCTCTTATTCTCTTTTTAAGACTTAACTAAAACTATGGAATGTGTAACAATATTATAGTATTAATAGTAAAAATAACAACCATGGTATTAGTGGTAAGAATAACAGTAGTTGGAATAGTAACAATAACAAATAAGGGTGGGTTTTGTTTTTAATTGCCTAGAATATATAGGCACTATATTACATAAAGTATATTGTGTATATAATCTCACTACAATAATACTATAAAGAAAATATCATTAGCATTTTACACACCAGAAAAACTGCTTCAGGGAGGTTAAGTAACTGGACCAACTACTCCACAATATTACTAACCTACTACAAGAATCTACGTGACCAGTGTGATATCCCAGGCTGCTGCTGGCTCAGAAAAGAATTAACCTTTGCCTCCACTCCTATCTTTTCCCTGTAATGGAGAAGAAAACCAGTCCCACTTGAAAAGGAAATAAATCAGGTAATCTCATTTAAAAAAAATAATAATATTAACTATTTAAATGAATAATTTAAAGTATCTAGCTAAACCCAACATTTCAATTTTAAATTATATTCGCAAAAAAAATAATTCCAGGTGTAAACAATTAAAAAATTTAAAAAATTAAAACTTGGCATGTCAGTAGGGAATTAGTACAGGGAGACTTATAATACTGAAATACCAAAGACAAAGTAAACATACAACAATGATTAACAAGCTACACAGATTGGCACATCAATAGTGGTATAGAAGACAGCCTTTAAAAATAATATTATACTGTATTTACTGACCCAGAATAATGTAATTAGTTTCAAAAAGCAAATGAATTTTTGATCAAAATAAATATGTATATCTGTGCATATATTTGTTAACAAATCTGAAATATGACTAACCAAATAAGTGACTACAAAATCTGAATCCTGAGATGGTACACTTAAAAAAACATATTTCTGTATTAAATTATAATAAATACACCTCAGGTTTTTTTGTTTTTGTTATGGTATTAGCTTCAAATATTCTAGACAAGTACTCTACTGAGCTACTTCCCCTCCCTTTATTACTTTAATAGTCATGAATAATACAGTCATTTTCAGCCTGTAGAAACAAAACAAGATGCTAGCCAAGATGTATTTACAGAAATATTCAAAAGTACTGTGCAACAGAACAAGGAAAAAATAAAAATAATTTAGGTACCAAGTAAAGTGATACACTTCCCATTAATGCAGAACATTCTAGTAAATTGTTTCTCTCAGGATAATGTTCCAAATACATAAATAAGTGAAGCTATGCATAAAGTATAACTTTTTCATAAAATACAACTTACATGTACACAAAACATATTCACTCAGGTATAAACAGTGATTGATTTGTGTTTGTGTGGTGTATTACAGACAATTTATTACTTCCACAATGTGCTATATTATGTTTCCCAACACTTATTTAGTGAAATGTATTGATTCTGCAATTTTAACAAAGTAAAATAAATAAAAGGATTTTCCAACCCTAACCTACTTATACTACCTACAGCAACAAATATACTATAGCCAATATTAAATTGTGAACCATTTTGTGTACAATATGAGAGATGACTGAAAGTCACAGGTTTTTCTACAATGAAATACTTCTAGCAAAAGCAAAGTATAACCCTAAAAATAACTGACAATTCTTTGCAAAGGAAAGTGAATTTCTACAGATTAACATCTACCATCCAATAATTTGAGAGTAACTGAAGGTCTTCCTTAGCATGACCAGGATTTCCTACACAAGAGATTACCGTTCTAAATCTCTAGATTACCTTCTTCCACAGGTTTAAAAGGACTACAAGTTTAAAAAAGAAAAAGAAAAAAAAACTCTATTATACTGTACATTTACTCTGACTCTTAAAAATATGACCTAACCACTAATAGTTCATTCTACACAAATACGTTTCTTATTCTAAGAAATTATTCTCTGCCCAACTTTGGTCACTGGTTAATGGTTTTATTAAGCTAGTATATCTCAGAATGTGTAATTATGCCAGAAATTGCCCGTTTACAGTGTATAATTTAGTAACTTTGCTATAATTATAATCTATATAACTTGAAATAGTCTACTAACTTACCTAAAAAACTATTTTCCATTAGAACTTTGAGATAAAGTTTTAAAACAAACTAAGAAATAATGACAAAAATTAATAAACTAGGGCCAGGGACATAGCTCAGCGGTACAGTGCCTGCCTGGCAAGCTGGAGGCCTTGCGTTCAGTTCTTAGTACCAAAAAAGCAAATAGTTAAAAAAAAAAAAAAAGAAAAGAAAAGAAAGAAAGAAAAGAAAAAAATTAATTAATAAACTATGTGTGTTAGGAAATTTACTTTATTGCACAGCCATTCTTCCATTGCTATGTAAAACCACCACTGCAATCTATTACTTAAGAATCTGTTTGGAATTTAAGTTTCTTTTAAACAAAAAGCAGTAAATGACTTGCAAGTTTTCTTTACTTACATACTGTATGTCCTATACATGAATGGTCTCTATCTCAAAAGTCTACAAATAATTCTCCACTATTTTTTGCATGCAGTTAAGATTTAAACCCCTTGCCTCTTAGTATTACTTCTTAGACAAACTACAAGCAAACTTCAAGTACTGCAGGCACTGTTATTCCTGGCTTCGTATAGAGAACAATTCAGAGTCAGTCAACCCCATAAAATGTGCAACTAAAAGGGAAAGGCAAATGAAGAAAAGGTAAGCACCACTGAATTAACTGTGTTCTAATTTTAGAACCCCAGTGCAGAAAAGTCAACATATCTAGCCTTTCCTTTCGTACTTTCAAATCACTAATTATTTTCATGCTCTTCACTGTAAATATGAATCAAGGAAGTTGGAGAATCCTTTCAAATGTACATGAAGTGACTTTTGGTTTCTAGTTTTCTCATAGGAGTATTTTATCATTTCAAAAATCTCCATTTATTTGCATAAACTTAGAAAATCTCAAAAAAGGTAAGACTCACACTGATGACAGGAAAATACAATTGCTAACACTGTTTCATATTATAATAAAGTGAAAAAGAAAATCCCCTAATCACAAAAAAGTGTGTCTGATAAGAGGCTAACAATAAATCTGTGGGAGAGGACAAGAGGGATGATGGCCGGCTGCCAGGTAATACTGAGTGAGCATGTTCTAAGTCAGGGAAGGTGAACTTTTTAGAGTTTTCAATGATAATAAACAGTCCCAGTGTGGTATGCATACCATTCATAAGTTTACTACCACTGCTCTAGGTTTTAACAAAGGAAATTCTACTCAGCCCTTTATCTTTCAAACTGAAAAGCTGTTTTCCATATCCTGATTCACACTCATGTGGCCCCCAACTAGCATATTAATGGAATACCTATGCGGGTCATTATAGAAACCAAAAGACAAATGTGTCTTTTGGGCAACCTAACCTAGTGCCCTGAAGACATTTATCAGTAGAAATTTCTTATTTATAAAGGGTTTCTAGGTCTCATAATACCATCAGCATTAACAGCCCATGTAAAAGGTTACAGCAGACTAAAGACCCATTGCATAAAACACTCCTAGAAAGAATAAAAGTTCCTAGTCCTCCAAAATCCCTAAAACAGACACAATTTGGAAAAATCAATTTCTGCATACTGCTCATTCATATTTCATGAACCACATATCCTTATGATACAATCAGAGCAAGTACAGCAACATTTCCATATAGAAAAGTAATTTCCTTTCTTCCTATTAAAAAAAAAATGAATCTGCTTTTTCTAAACTTACATATCCTGAGTAACAGATTGTCTGGCTATAGCAGTCCAAGCCATTGCTGGAAGGCAGCCCCAATAGTAGGATGGGAGTAATTTCACACATATCTTCTATTTAAGCAGTCACACATGTTATGACACTGCCCAAACACTAAAGTGGGAACAGAAAGCTAACTTTCATAAACCCAAGTTTTAATTATCAACTTAAAACTTAAAAAAAAAAAAAAGCCTGATATTCTAATTCTGAATGCACTGCTTTGAAGGTGAGGTAATTCTATAGTTTTTTAAAAACTGCCCTATTTACACAACTATGTAAATTTTTCACTACTTTAAAAAACATGATACGATGATTCTTACTTCATTATTATCCATAGCCCAAACTTAATTATTCTATTTTAACATACCACTTTTTTCCAGCCTGAAATTCAAAATGCTTCAAGATTGACAATTTCCAACTCAGTACAGTCACTGCAACAGTTAAAATCTGTTCTCTCACTTCACCATATGAAGCTAATGCAAGACACACTGCCTTCCTGCTTTTAGGGCAGACTTAAGTTACTCAGATAAAGTAAAACTTGAATTTAATCAATTACAAGTTCCAACTGATAATATCCATCACATCATTAAATAAAAGGAAACAATTCACATATCATCAAATCTTCGTTACTGAAGATCTGTCCAGCCAATGCTGATGCAGCTTTTATTTCTCCTTGAATTTCCATTTATGATTCTTCCTCACTTCTTACCCATTGAAGAGATAAGAAAATTGTAAAATGCATGATGAAGTAGACAGTTTCATGCTGTTACAAGGATACACCAAGTTCAACATTCGATCTGATGAGTGACCCTTCTAATATTATTGATATACATATAGGTCTTTCTATTCAGAGTTGGGATGATGTTTCTGGAAGAAGTCCTACCTACCACTTACATTCACATCCAGTCTTGGACAACTGGACCAAATATATATCTGCTGGGAACCAATATTTCAATTTGAAAGTGACAAGCCAAGTTATCTTCCAAAAGCAAAAGCTTAAGGCCATTTTAATTTGAGCTCTACCTTCTGCTATACCTGTGTTAGTGATGGAGGAATTAAGATAGATCTAGATCTGTTATTCATCTAGAGTAAACAGAGAACTCCAAATGATATCTTTAATAGCAACACTACTGTGCTCATTAACATTTCCAGAAGAGTAGTACAGTACAAAGAAGGATTAAATTGCAAGTAATACCAAATTTGAAGATTTTTCTTTCAAGTATTTATATTTACATGTTATTATACTATATTATCTATTATTCTCCCACCTACTATGAAGATTAGGTTTCTAATTTCATTCAGCCTCAGTGACAATGAATATTATATAGAAAGTAGTAAATAATACCCTTTGAAACTGTGTACTGTAATAATTTCAGACTTATCAGCCCTAGAGTCAAACTACATCTAAAAATAATTTCTGAACATTCAATAGAGTATCTATTTTACAAAATAAAAGATTTACACAGCACAGGTATTGGAAACCTAAGGTTTTAAAAATCTAAAAATAAAACACTAGTATCAATACTTACTATAAAGAAAAACATGCCCTCACAACACAAAAGAAAGCAGGAAATATATGTGAAGGCAACATGTTAAAAAAATGATTGTATCAGGGCCGGGGATTTAGCTCAGTGGCTTAAGCGCCTGCCTGGCAAGCGTGAGGTTGTGAGTTTGATCCCCAGTACCAAAAAAAAAAAATGATTGTATCTTATCAACGGAAAATGTATTTGTACTATTCTTACATCTGTTTTCAAATTATTATAAAAGTTAAATTCAAGAAAGACCAACATTTAAAACATTTTTTCAGAAACATCAATATTTAATAAAAAAGCATCCTTAAATGTTTTCTATAATACTAAATTCTTTTGAAATTTTTTCCTAAACTATAATTTTAAAAAGAAACTTACCAACTCAAATATAATTTAAAAAATTATAATAGCCTTTACAATGTATAGAAATCATGTCACAAAGTTTTAAAACTATTTTACAAATGAATTTTAAAGAGAAAGATTAATTCTTTGCATTACATAAAAATTCTAATACTTTTCCATAAATGAGCTTAAAAAATAAGCACAAGGGGAATAATTTATAATGCAACATTTCATTCATACAGTTGAAACATATAGTGCTCCAAATGCCACAATGACATTATTTACATTAATCCTAATGTAATCTTTATTGGAATACTTCTTCCATATTACAAATTGATTTTAAATTAAAACAGTGTTTGAAAGTTAAGTCAATACTACTTAGAAAAGAATCAGAATAAAAATAAATATTCAAATTTTCTGAAATTACCACTTGTAAGAATAATGTTTATTTTTCATTATTTTAAACAGGACAATACTATTGCAATCCTTACAAATAATACTACTATCCTAGATGTCTATAATATTTCATACTTTAAAGTACTTTAAAAATCTAGTCTTAGTCTCATAAAACTTCAAACACATGTATCATAATACCAGTTTAATAGGTTTTATATCTACTCTAATACTAAATTTAAGATCATTTATTGTCTTATTTTCAAATTTTTAAAAAAGGTTTTGATTTATACAGCACAGGTATTAGAAACCTAAAGTTTTAAAAATCTAAAAATAAAACACTAGTATCAATACTTACCATAAAGAAAAATGCTCTCACAACAAAAAAGAAAGCAGAAAATATATTTGAAAAAGGTAAATAACAAATGCCAGGAAATGCATCACTATGTTACTGTGAGAACTGTACAAATCAATCAAGAATGATAGATTAATCATTTTTAGAATTCAAAAATTAACAGTGTTAGAAAAGTTCAACTCATTATGAAGGAAAATCTAATCAAATTGTGGGAAAACAACATTATCAATTAAGCCACTTTATTACTGAAGTAAAAAGATAATAAAAATACAATCAAAAAATTTTTCTGAAAGCCTTTATACTCCATCTAGTTCTATGAGATCAAGAGAAAATGTTTGAAACTTATCTGAAATCGCCCTTTTTTAGAATTTATTAAAGTAGAAATATTTTAAAAGCCATAAAAATTCATTTATAATTTAACACTGTGATCTTTTGAGTGGTAAGGAGAAAATATGAAGGTTATGCATAAATTTAGTAACAATCTGTGTCATTTTATAATAACTATACTGTATCTCAGAATATTGCCACTAATTAACTAAAATACAGTAACATTTACCCCAAAGTTCCATAATTTTAACCAAATCTGGTAATGTTTTTGTATTTTACTATTTTTCTCCCAAACATTAAAAAAGTAAACCTTTTATTCTAAAAATATGAACATTGTCAATAAAAAGAAAAAACAATCTTTTAGGCAACAAAGCATCAATCACATGCTTATTTAACTTCAGCACCAAGCTCACTCTCATAAAAGATTCAATCAATTCCCAAGGACAACTGAAATTAGGCTTGATAACCTATAACATGTGTTAAATCAATAAGAAAAGAAGTAAATTTAATGTTTCCCAAATACTTAAAATATACAGAATACCTAAAGACCAATTAACATGTCATAAATCTATAAAACACTTTAGAACTATTGCCATAAAACATAATCCATGATATAGAAAATAAAAACTGTTAAGTAAACAGCCTTCATGTGTTAGCATTTCAAAATGAACAAAAAGGGCACTGGATTCTGACAGCAATGCTGCCCTACAAACAAACACGCTGTGTGGACAGTACTGATGAGATGGTATCGGAATACCTACTTAAGAAGGGTCTTCAGTTATGAAACATTTTGAATGAAATCCACACAAATTTACTCTGACTGTGATGTACTGCTTCATGAAAAATTACATACTGTGAATTCAATGAAACTCTACTCTTGAGAAACATCAGGAATTCCAGTAATATCTATCCTAGTCCATCTTGCTGTCTCAAAATATTAAAGAAAAAACTGGTGACATATTGTTATTAAAATAATTTCCTTGCAAACATGCCTTTAAAAATCATCAGCAGTAAGCAAATTAAATACAATACTTAATTTCTACCATTAATGATGATCATTCAGTATCAAGCAAACTAGATTAAGTAGTTTTATCCATGTCAACCAAGTAGTTATATTTGAACAGTACAATAATGCTCCAAATATAATAGTTATGAATTGGTGAAAGTAATATAAAAGAAGAAACCATAAAATAAATGCCATGAATTTACATATACTGCTGATTTTCTAAAGATCAGTAATCATTAAATCATCAAATTATTAAACTATTAGTATTCTTATACTTTATTTTAAATCTAATCAATTATATGAAATAGTTTTAACACTGAGTCTACATATTTTCTCCATATTAGCTTTGTAAACAATTACTTGTTTTTACATTTCTTTATCACATCTTAAATTATAGTAATTTTAAAGAATATTTATGTGGAAATTGTATATAGTAGTCACATTTTATAGTTCTGAGTTGTATTTCTATCAAAACCCATCAGATATTAAATAGAACAGAAACAATGTTAAATGTCAAATTTTTCTGCATTATGGTTTTCCTTAAAGTTTTAAAAACATGAAAACATAATATATTAGTTTTCTAAAAATTAAACTAATGGTATATTAGAGTCATACAACCAAAATCATGGTCAGAACTTTTAAAATTGACAAAGTTATACTTTTAATGAAGACATTAATTTTTCTACAGCTCAATAATCTGCAAGAGAAAGGACTCAAGTATTATGGTATAAAATGAAGACATGTTATGCTGATGGCTAACTACCTTAACACAGAAAAAAATCACCAAATTCAAAAACAAATTAGACCAGCAAGCATATAATATTTAGTCATATAAAAAATACCTTAAAATGATATGACTAAATATCAATTCAATACCTATATAGAATTTCAGCTGCCAATCAAATGGAACAATATACTTTCATGTAAAAGTACTGTACATGCATCTTACAAATCTAACAACAGAAATGCAAAAGCATTTTAGGTTATACATTCCATTTCTATGTATATCTGCAAATAAATAATGATGTGAGATTTATCTGTTCACACTGGAACTCACATTTGCCAACATAAAAACAGTAATAAATCATTAAATAACAGTAAAATTATGCATCTTTCTGGTCCAAAATGACTCTTATGAAACAGCTCAAAAAAAATTTCAGTGCCTACATAGAATATGAAATAATACATTAATAGCTATAAAGACCAAACAGTTTCCATTTCTAAGACATGAACATCAAGCTTCCTAACACAGAGGTGGAAAAGAATATATACACACAATAAAAATCTCGTATTTTTAATAATTATCAACTGGTATATTAAAAATTAATGATTGCTACCCATTATGACATTCAATAATTCAGTAACAGAATAATAACAAATGCAGTCACTTCATACCTTGTATACTAGACATTAGTATATGAGTATGTAGTATATATAATATAGTAAAAGTACATACTACAATATATGCTTTTACCCTTGCTACAGATTTATTCTAGCAGTCAGGTTGAAATATACAGATATAAGTCAAAAAGAATTTAATGACCTCCTCTAATATACCCTACACTATGCTGTTTTAATATATTTGTAATTTAAATTTTGATTCTCTAAATAATCCCAAAATGAAAACCATGCTTTTAAAAATACGTATACAGAAGAAAAATAATGGTCCACAATAACCAGCATGCAAAAAGGCCCTGAAATTCTGAGCATAAAGTGAAACATTTTAAAGACAATTAACACATATTATCTTTCACTGTTTGTATATATTTTCTAATATGGACTGTATTTTCATTCCCTCTCACCAAAACTATGTTTAAAATTTTATGACAGTGCATGCATTTATAGCAAACAGAGAATCAGCCCGATTTTTTAACCTTTTTGTAGATTTAGTACACAATATTAATATCACATGAAACAGATACAAATGCTATCAAACAGAAAAATTTATAGTTCCATTTATGACATTGTAAATTATAAGCCAAATGAGTGGTTAGTTATGAAACAATTGCCTAACTCCTTCTCTATGTATGATATGACAATTATAATATTAGAAAAGCTATTCTAATTTTACAGTTTAAAAATCACAGTGGGAAAAAATTTTTAAACTGTGAAAATTAAATAGTCATTTAAAAAATAAGTTACAGCATATCCTGAAATCAAGAACAAACTCAACTATGACTGACTGACTGATAGGACACAGCTAGCACATTCTGCTTTGTCTAATTCCCTAAAAGACACAAGAGTAGGGACAATGGATTTACCCTATGCTTGCAGACAGCAGAAGGAATATTTTAAGTAAGTCATTTCACTTAATTTTATCTGTAATATACATAATTTTAAGTGTTACAATTATATCAAAAGCCTACTTTTAAAGTTGATCATTCTAAGTGCAGAATGAGCACAAAGAGCAAAAGAAAAGCAAGCAGAAATCATTCCCATTTAGATGTATCTTACATTAACTATTTACCTATTTGAAATATTTATTTATATCAAAATTATCAGTATACATCACATCTACAGTAAAACAAAAATTAAACGTCTTAATTTACTACATTATTGCCAATTTCATTAGAACAAGTAACTACCATTAGTTGGAAACTATACCTAATGAATTTTAACTATGTACTGCAAACCAAATATATTAACAAATGAAATAAATTACTTAATATTTTTTCAATAGAACTTACTTTGTAAGATATCAAAAAATACAAACTTTTTAAGGTTTCTTCTCAGCATTAAATTAATACTTCTAAACTAATTAAAACTATTTCAGATAAATGTAAACTACCTTTGAAAACAATTATACACATGCCTAAGAATAATACATTTTAAGTAGACAAAAATCAGTAATTAGTTGAAATTATTACTCAGAAACAATTTGAAAATTTTTGTAACTTTCATTTTTATTTAATAATTTTGAATACATAACTTCTAATAATTTTATGATAAAATTGTCTCTAGACACCAAAAAGTCAAGTACTATTTTCCTCAAATATACGCATTTAAGACGTGTTTAGTAAAAAATTAGATTATCAAACATGAGCTGAAATGATTTTCTATAGTTCAAAAGTGACCTACTGGCCTTAAACATTATTTATAGGTCATGAAAAAGTATTTTAATATTCCTTTTTTAAAAAAATTTGTTCTTACCTCAAAAAGCATTTTCTAAGATGATAATGAGATCCTCTTTTAGAGCACTTAGCACCGTAAATTTCTCTCTCCTTAATGCCTTGTATTTATTTTATTATTTTTTAAATTCTCAAATTTCTCCTTTTCTTCCCACTTTAGTTTTATTCCTTGCCTTATCATTTTTTTATGCTCTCTTTTGCTTTTGTTATTTCACATTTCATTCTTTAAGCCAGGAGCACATACAGCTAACATGGCCTATGTCACAAGGTCTGAGATAGCTACAAAAAATAAATTTTTACTACCTTGAGAGGGAGAAAAACAGGCCAGTCATCAACTGGGAGAGGATGAGGGGATTTTTAACCTACCAGACAAGCCTGTCCAGTAAAAGTGAGACTTGAATCAAGTGATTATAACTTCTCATGCACACACATGGAGTTCTTGGAAAGCATCCAAAACACATTTTGAGGGGGTAGGGGTTCTTTCTCTGCCTTGGAAAAAGACCTAAGAAAATAACTGGACTATAATAATTCAATTTTTTTCACAAGTATAATAAGAAACAAGAAAATGTTTCGCATTAAATAAGAAATAAGAAAAAATGTTATATTCAATAAATAATAAGAAAATGTTTTAAATAAAATCCTTATAAGCTAAAATTTTTGAAGTTTTAATTTCACTGAAATATTTAAATCTGAGATAAAGCAAAACTCTCTTCCCAGAGTGTCTGCTCCAATTTATAAGAATAGCAATAACTAAATATGTAATTTCTAAACTAATCAAGAATGAAAACTTTAAATTTTACAGGTCAATCAAAAAAAATTCTATAAGCCTTTAAAATTTTATCTTCAGCATATCATATTTCAGTAGGTTACTTTCAAATAGTATTTTTAAAAACCTGATTATCTTTATAGCAACAACTCAAAAAATATAATTCAAAACAAAAGCACAAATTTAATGCTCATCTACAAACAATGCTTCATATCAAATATCTAAAAATAAATAAATGGTCACAAACTGATACACATAGAGTATGCTAAGAGTACATATTCAAAAATATTATCTCAATAATGATAATTTTCATATTGCCTTACACAATGGGTGTTTTTCAAAAATTCTACTAATTACCTACTATATAGCATGCATGCTTATAGCTTTAAAATGTTCAAATCTATAATCATACTCACATTTAAAATCTTTACTGAATATACAGTAATAGTAAAGGAGTTAATTAGGAAAAATGAATATCAAAGTCTATTGCTACAGCTATATACACAACTTTAAAATATTTACTGTACTGTTTCTCTGAGTATGGAAATATAAGAGAAAAGTGTCTGTTTTCCAGGTTCTGACAAAATAAAGTACAGGATTTTATTGGTGTACATTCAAGAGAAGGGCCAGCTGTTTTCATGCTTCTTTATACAAGAAATGGCCACTGATTTACCGAAATCTGGAAATGGTACTATATTCCAGAGTACATATGTATGCTATTATCCTGAAATGTTTCAAAGTCCTTACTACACACCAAGTTGTGCAATTTATATTGCTTTTTTCCTAATATCTGAGGACATTACAGTCCATTTGCGAGGTACTGCTTTTGCCTTTCTGTCTATAACAAAATTCATAAGCCAAGAAAAGTGATAAACATAAATACATTAAAAACATAAATATATTTTAAAGGCCAAAATAATGAAAAAAATTACATAGGAAAAGTGCTAAGGTCAAAGGGTAAGTACAACTGACAAACAGAAAAATATGTTCATAATTCCTGTCACACACAAGAAGCTTGTTTATATGTGAACAAAACCTAGGAAAACATGAGAAAAATTTCAACAACTGAGCAGAAAAGAGGACCAAAGAAATAGTAAGAACGAAATCCAAATAGTTTTTAAAAAATATGTTTAATCAGACTTTGTACTGGGTGAAAGGCAAATTAAAATTTATTGATACACCATTTATTACCTATCAAAATGACAAAAATTGAATATTTTAACAACACACTCTCTACAAGTTGTAGAATATAAGCACTCTTAATCCAGTGCTTATGGAAATGCAAAATCATATAACACCTAAGAAATGGAATGTGGCAATTTCTACCAAAATCATAGGTACCTACACCCGTTATCTAGCAAACCCATTTCTAACAATCTCTTCCACAAGTACACCAAAATATGTATGAAATAATATCTAAATAACCAAAATGACAACTTATACAACATAAAAGAATGGCATACCATAAGTATACAATAATCAGTTGAGTACTGATTGAAAGAATTTCAATGAACAATTATACCACAGAGAAGGTGAAAAGAGACAAAAATCTTACACACTCATGAGAAATCTGTTATGTGCAATGTTTCATACTCAAAATTTAACTTTTGGGTAAATAACATGCCTTAATTTGCATAAATACTTTTTGTACCAGTAAAGAATTTTTGGTTCTATCTTCTCATCTTTCATAAAGAGGCACTGATGAAGATGAACTAAGACCAAGGTTTCCTGGAGTTCACTGTTTGCTTGTTTGTTTTTGTTTTATTTTGCAACACTGTGATCTAATTTAGGGTCTAGCGCATGCAAGGCAAGCAATCTTACCTCTGGGGCTACAACTTTTGAATCACAAGTATTTCCAAAAGATAACATAAAAGATGGTGCCTTTTTCCAGACACTAGTGATATATACTATCACTTTAGCTCTGCCAAATCATTTGTTATACTACCAACAATTATGTAATAGATGTTCAAAAATAGGATGACGAGTTAGCAAGTGCCATATCAATGCCTCCATAGTCACTAGAGACATTTTTTAAAAACTTATTCTATGCAGTGCTCCTCGGAAAAAAGACTAAGATCCAAACTTCAATACTAATATATCATTTATTAGTTGTGGCTTGAAAAAGTATACTGTACACAGTACATGCAATGGGGGTTAACAAAAATTGATAGAATTTTTGATCTATCTGTAGACCCAGCTATGGGTCCACAGCTGACACCATATTCAGTGATAAAAGACTACAAGCTTTTCCTATGAGTAACAAGACAAGGATGCTCACTTATGCTACTTCTATTTAATATGGTACTGGAAGTCCTAATGAGAGCCAGATACTAAAGTAAAAGACTCTCAAATTTAAAAAGAAAAGATCAAATATTTCTATTATAGTATTTCGAAAAAACAAAACCCAAGGAATCACTATATATACAGTATGTATGCATAGGGTTCAGGTTTGATGCCAGCTCTGAGGTCTGGGAAAGGAGGAGAGAAAAAAAATAAAAATTTCAAAGATCCTACATACAAAAGAAAGCTATTAGAACTAATAATAAATGGGTTTAGAATACAAAATCACACAAAAATAGCTGCACGTTTAAACACTAATAATAAAACAATCTGAAAAAAAGACACAAAGAAAACAATGCTACTTACAAAAGGAGTAAAATACTTAGAAAAAAACGTAACCAATGAAACAAGAGACTTGTATAGTGAAAACTACAAAATACTACGGAGAGAAATTCTTTAAAAATGAGTAAATGGTTTGTTACTTTGTGTTCATGGACTGTAAGATTTCATATTGTTAAAATAAAATTATATCCAAAGAAATACACAGATTTAATGTGATCCTTATCAATACCCTCAAGGTATGTTTTTCAGAAAAAGAAAAATCGAACATAAAATTCATATGGAATCTTAAGGGACTCCAAACAGATAAAACAATCTTACAGAAGAACAAAGTTGGAGACCTCATATTTCCTGGCTACAAAACTTACTACAAAACTACAATAATAAAAATACTATGATACTGGAATAAAGATAGACATATGGGCCAATAGAATAGAGAATCTAAAACTAAAATTTCCCACATAGGGTCAAATGATTTCTGACAAGGTTTCCAAAACCACTCAGTGAAGAAAGACAAACCTCTCAACAAATAAGGGTGGGAAAATTAGATAGTTACATGCAAAAGAATGAAATGGAGCCTTAGCTATAGGGAAAAAAGGATCCTTCTACATGATTGGTTGGAATGTAAACTAGTACAACCACTATTGAAATCAGTTTGGAGAGTCCTCAAAAAAAATAAAAATAGAAACTCCATTCTACCCAGTTATTCCCCTTTCTCAGTATTTTCCTGAGTTAAAGATGCCATGAGTTAAAGATTACAATGGTACAGGTATACTCATGTTTATAGCAACACAACTCATAATAGGCAAGTCTTGGAGCTGCCTATATCCCCATCAACAGACGATGGATAAAGAAAAGATGCTATTTATGCACAATGGGATGCTACTTGGACATAAAGAAGAATAAATTTGAGTCATGTGAGTCATTTGTAGGAAAGTGCAGGCATTGTGAGACCACAATGTTAAGTGAAATAAATCAAACATAAATCAAGCATAAATATTGCAGTTTCTGAGATGAAAACCCAAAGAATAAATTAAACAGCAAAATAAAGGATAGATGCAATGAGAATCATAGAATGAATTGTGTGACCATAATTATAAATTAAGTTTGTGAACCAAGGCACCATTATGATAGGAAGTAATAAGACAGATCTTTTACAAATGGGAAATACACCAGTCAAAAAAGATAAACACTGTATGATCTCATTCAGAAGAGATACCTAAAGGTCAAAGTCAGTGAGACAGAAAGTAGAACGGTGGTTGCCAAGCAATAAGGGGAGGAACAGTGCACTATTAAGTGGATATAGAGTTTGAGTCTCCTAAGAAGACAAGAGTTTTGAAAATTAATTACACAACACTATGAATGTATTTACCACTACTGAAATGTACAGTTGAGAATAACTAAAATGGTAAAAATTCATTATGTTTTTATATTTTTTTAATTTTTTACACTTAAAAATTTACAATTTAGAGGTGAAAACTAATAGGTATTCTCTCTCCATTTATCACCATCAAATTCAGTCCCTGTATCCAAAATTTCAGCAAAGAAGCAGAATGCAAGAATTCTTACTCAAGGACACAATTCAGAGAGACTAAAAACAAAATACCTGTCAAATAGCAAGATGAGTTATACAAAAATTTGATCTTAAACATTAAATTGGAGACCTGAAAATAAGTGAAATTTACTTCAACAGGAAGAAAAGTACTCTGCGAAGATTAAGTGGAACACTTGCAAAATAAGTGAGATTTATTTCAGAAGGAAGAAGGGGTATTCTGGGAAGATAAAGATGGAAACTATAGAAAATAAAAACAAAGTAAAGAGACATATTAACATTATTCACTCCTAAGAAGAGAAGTAATATTACTGAGAAACCAGAAGTACCTGATTAGTCTGAAATTAGTTATAGGGAAAGGGAAAGTTGTGGCATCAGACAAATTTAAGAAGACAATATAATTCAGACATAAAAATAAAGCATTAATATAGAGACAACCAAAAATTTTAATAGACCAAAAACTTATACAGACACTTCACCAAAGAATAGAAAAAGTGACTAATACATACATAAAAAGATGCTCACTATCACTATACATAAGGAATAATCAAATAAGATTATCACTACAAAGCCTTTCAGATTGGCTAAAATTAAAAAGCCTAACAACACCATGTGTTGAAGAGGACCTAGTACAACTGAAGTTCTTAATCATTACTAACAGGAATGTAAAAATGGCCATTTTTAAAAATGTTTTGAAAGTTTTTCATAAAATGTAAGGTAAGAATATATTTATCATATGACCAAGCCATTCTGTTTTTAGGTGTTTCTCAAGAGACAATGAAAGCTTTTGTCTTTTAAAGACTTGTTCATGAACGTTCTTAGCAGGTCTGTAATGTAACAGCTGAAAACTGGAAAACAATGCAAATATGCAGATAGGTAAATAAATCATTACATAAATTTTTAAAATGGAATACTCAGATATAAAAAGGAATGAATTACGATACACAAACAACATGCACTTAGGAACTGTCAACAATCTTGAACCACAAGTGGATCCAGATGTAGATCAAAGGTAACATATTGATAGTACAAAACTAAGCCAAGAGTCATGTGGAGATACTGAATTAAATGAGCCCTAAAGCTTGAACTACACAGTCCAGTTTAAGCCAATAATCTTATTTTAGTTAGCTGAGTTGGGTTTGGCTCCTTGCAATCAAATCAATTATACAGATGATTACAACTTATACCTAAAGATTTCAATACTTCCCATTTAATAGTAAAAAAGTTTAACTGTTATGAATAATAATTCATGGCGAAGAAAATAATAGATACCCAAGGAAAAATCTGATGGACTGGAATAATCATGAATCATGTGGGTTGGCTACTTTAATAGTAAAAAGTTAGAATAGTAAATAGAATAGTAAAGTTAAAAAAAAAGTTAAAGTTAAAAAAAATTAAAGTTAAAAAAGTTTAAAAAAGTTAAAGTTAAAAAAAGTTAAAAAAAATTAAAAATCATAAAATATATAACAACTATAGGCAAAATTTGGAAAAACAAGCAAACATTACAGGTTAAAGGAGACTTTTCCACAAGATCCCCTCAAACACAAAGCCTTACTGTATCCTCTCAAAAACATAAAGCAACTATCTCTTACATCTCCCCCTTGCTAAGTTATAAGAACAGCATTCACTATGAGCAAACCTCTGGCAATAAATTGCAGGTTTTCTTTTGTCATTAAGAAACAGAAATGACAGTTCAAAAGATTAGTGGCGGCTAACATTTTATGAACAAACTGCTATTTCCCACAATTCCTTACTGAACAATGTACACATACAGTACTCATTCCATTCAATCTTTTTATCAACCAAAGTAGACGGTATCATCTCCCATCTGCACACAGGAAAATAAAAGCTCCAAGAAGTTAAGTGTTTAAGAAGGGATCCATAACTTATAAAATAGTAACACTGAATCAGAATCTATCTGACACAAAAACTACCTTTTCCCAACCTCAGTATTAAAGTAGTTGGGCATGGTGGTACAAGCTTGTAATACCAGCACTCAGGAGCCTGAGGCAGGAGGATTACTCCAAGTTTGAGACCAACCTGGGCTACAAAGTGAAGTCAAGTCCAGCTTAAAATGCATTGTCTCAAAAGGACAAAAAGTAAATAAATAAATAGTTTAATATTTTAAACAAAGACAGATACATGCATGTTGATGTGGAAATTTACAATTTTGTGAAAAATCACAGGAAGAATTAACAGAAAGCTTTGACTTTTCATTTTATATTTTTCTATGTCATGAGAATTTTGTAATCATGCAAATTTTTTTTCATCTTTTCATGAGACAGGAGTTATTTAGAGTTCTTACATTTCTTATTTATAAAAAATAACAATTTTTACATTTCATATTTAGAATTGTTTCTACTAGTTCTCAATATATTGCAGAATATACACTATACCTGCATATTACAGAATGCACATATGTATATATGTATATATGTATATATGTATATATGTATATATGTATATATGTATATATAAATACATACTCACATATACATGTATACACATATGTATATATGCATAAATATATACGTATATACCTATAAGTTATGGGTAGTAATCAGTATTTACAAACACCTTGACAGATAACTGACTAAAGGAAAAATCATATATATCATTTTATATGAAACAATCCCTTTTATAAAAACTACCTTACCTAAACTTAAGATAATAATTTTACTCTCACGCTACCATCAATGGTCATTTGAGAAATGCAAATTAAAACAACATTGAGATATCGTCTCACACCAGAAAGAATAGCTGCCATCAAGAAATCAACTGATAACAAATGTTGGCAAGGCTGCAGGGAAAAAGGAACACTCCTCCACTGTGGTGGGAATGCAGACTGGTGTAACCACTATGCAAATCAATATGGAGAATTTGCAGAAGACTAGGATTGGAAGTTCCATTCAACCCAGCTATTCTCCTCCTGGGTATTTTCCCAGAAAAACTGAAAAGTTCGTATCACAGTGATATATGTGCACCCATGTTCACAGCAGCACAATTTGCAATAGCTAAATCTTGGAAACTACCAAGATGCCCATCAACTGCAGAGTTGATGAAAAAAAGATGCCTTATTTTTACACAATGGAATATTACTCAGCTATAAAAAAGGATGCTCTTGAGGCCATCATAGGGAAATGGAGACAACTTGAGACTATCCTCATTAGTGAAATAAATAAGAATAATATTTATAAATATCAATTGTATCTCTAGTGTAAAAAGTAATAAGAACTGTAGAAGTAATAAACCAAAATGTGTAATTGCTACTGTAAAAAAAGAGAGGAAAAGAAAGTGCTCTAAAAGATATAACTGCATGTATGTTTAAGTGCATAAGATAGATGAACATATTACTGTTTTTGTTAGATTGCTGAGAACTGTTAACAGTCTCACTGTTTGAATGTCTACTTTGTATGCTTTAATTTTGTAACTTGAACAACTATTTCCAATGATGACAGTATATAACATATCAAGTGGCAATTTCTTAGTGTTTTTGTTTTTTGTTGTTGTTGCTGTTCTTTTATTTTTTCTCTTTGGAATTCTATATCATTGCTATCCTTTTTCTGTTTTGTTTGGTGGTTGTTGTTTTTTTCCTCTTTAAATAATTTTTTTTTAAAAAAGTGGACTCTATAGGATATAGTGGACATGTTCTCAATAACAGCCTAATAAGTAAACATCAACCTAATGGAATAATAACAAACTTCAATTTATTGTATTTAATTCTTCAAATACTGCTAAATATGGTCTACCCAAGCTCAAGGGAACAGTTCTTTAACAGTAAATCTTCATAGAAAACTATCACTGCAAGTGTTTGTAATAAGAATACTACGTTTCATACTATAAAATAGCTTTTTTAATTTTAATCTCCAAAATATTTCATCTTATACAGGTAGCTATGATGAGATAACTTAGAGGTTATCATCCTAGGAAATTAAATATTTACGTAAATGGTGATCATTTTCAAATTCTGACTGTTAAAAATGTAGCCCTTGGTGTATAAGAGATTAATAGTCTAGGCTCTAGAAACACGGTTTTGATGGAGAATCTCACTGTCTTCCCCAACAGGTACTGAGGTTGGTAAATACAAAAGAGAAAATGATCACTCCCCTTAACAGTTACTGTAAAAGCCTGTTACTATAAAAGCTTAGCTTATAAAAGGCATATGCACCTGCCTGGCAAGTGCAAGGTCCTGAGTTTGATCCCTGGTACCAAAAAAAAAAAAAAATTATCATAAATAGACTCGGGCCAGGGATTTAGCTCAGTGGCACAAGTCCTTGCCTGGCGAGCATGCAGTCATGAGTTTCATATCTGGTACTAAAATAAATAAATGAACAAATAAAGTAAGTAGACTCATATGACACCTTTTAAAAAGGATCTAGAAATGGAGTATTTTAAATGCTGTCAATCAATATTTTAATGAATGAATTGTAGACTGGACTTAGAAACAATTATTGATCAATGCAGTTAGTTAATCACAAAGCGACTGAGAATACATTTTCCAGGATCATATCACCTATAACTACAGCATCATTTACTTCCAGGTTTTCAATGCAATTTCTTAGTAATTATAAAAGGTAATTACTACCCCTTTGTTTTCTCACAAATATCATAAAATCCATGAATGTTATAAACCACAGGATAACTTTTCTCCACTAAATTATCCAAATAATTGATCTACACTGAGAAAAACCAAAGGACTATACCACTATATCTTTATAAAACTGTTTAGCACATACAGGGAAGATAGTTTACCATTTTTAGATGTGTCTCACATTTAAAAATAATGAATAGAACTAAATGCAAAGAAATATGTGAAATTTCTCAAATTATCCCATCTGTATTAGTCATTCATAAGCAATCTCACCAAGATACATGTTAGATCACATAAATTAACATTCAATATGAACCTCTTACAATCCTTCATAAAACAATGAAGTAAAAATAATATTATTTAATATAAAGAAATAAGAAAACCAAGAACTTCCTTCCCTTTTAAACTCACATTATTCTTAAACTACTTCATCCATTCATATTACTTTGTTTACATACAAATGCATATAAACACACATGCATGTGCATCCACACACACGTATGCAAGCATGAACTCTCCATTTAGACTGAGAATCTCCTGAAGATGCAGTCTAGTAAAATTATAATTGAAAATTTGTTAGTGAAAATATTTATTCTTTATCCCATTTTCTTTTTTTATTTTCTTGCTACAGTTTCATACTAACCCTGATACAGCCGATAGAGCCGATGCGGGCCTCAAACTTGCAATGATTCTCTTGCCTCAGCCTCCCAAGTGCTGGGATTACAGGTATATGCTACCACACCCAGTTCACTCCATATTCTTGTAAATATGACTGACCATATTGTGTCTACTGTAATCAAAGTTAAAGTGTGCTAATTTGACTTCCCATAACAATTTATCAGTAAGTTCACACAATATTAAAAAACCAATCACTACTCCAAGAACTATTCTTAATTATAACTATATTTCCAAACTGTCAGAAGTACAGAGGAAGATATGAACGTTTATATTTATTTTACAAAGCCTACATGGTAAAAATGGAAACAAGAGTCTGTGGCATAGCTCAGTGAAAGAGCACTTTTCTAGTATGCATGAGGTCCCAGGTTCAATCTCCAGCACTACAAAAAATAAAAATATATATTGAAAATTCAAACTACAGAAAACCTCATCTCTAGTCAAAATATATACAGTCATGTAGCACATAACAGCATTCCAGACAAAGTCAGTAACACATTCAACAGTGGTCCCTTAACATTATAAAGGAACTAAAAACTTCCAATCATGTAGTGACAAGGTAGACAATATAATGGTGTAACACAACACATTACTCAAGTTTGTGGCTATACTGGTGTAAACGAATCTATTATATTGCCAGATGTACGAGTGTAGTACATAAAATTATACTACATACTTGTTAATAGTAAATGACTATGTTATCAGTTTATATATTCACATACTTTTAAAAATTATTTTATAAGATACTTCTTCCATTTATAACTAAGAAGCTTACTATAAAATAGTAAACCATATTACACAGCCACTCATCTCATACCTCTCAAGTGATAGACCCCTACTACCCAGGTTTGTGTTCTATGTAGTTCACTATACAAATATCATAGAGTCTAGTTACACAAACCAAAACGCTATAACATCACTAGGAAATAAAATCTTACGGAATCACTTGATGGTGTCAATCAGGGACCAAAACACAGTTAAATAGCACATGGCCATATCTGGTTTGGTTTGACTTCACCAGAACTGTGCATTCGAGATTCTGAAATCAAAGAAAGTTTTAAAATCAACATAAATATTTAACAGTTTCTCTTTCTCCCCCAAAAAGTTGTTATTAAATCAATTGTATGTCTGTTAATTAAGGAAATTTGGTGCAATAATTTTCTCGATGAAAAAATGTTTCTGGTTGGACTTATTAAGTTACTGATAACACTGCAAACTAATAAGAAAACATAAAAGTCACCTGGCAAGCTTAAAATTCATTTACCTCCACTCTACACTAGTTAATCACTTAGCTATTAGATATTTCCTGACCAACAACACTTCTTACCTAAAAGAATGTAACTTTTCTAACTTCTACATCCAATCACTAGAATTTCTACAACTGCAGCAAATCAAATCTAAGAAAAAAAAAAGATCACATTCTCTATAAGTATGATTTATAAATAGAAGATACAAGTGCAAGGCACCAATATATAGGCATTACATATTTGGTCTAAAGATCTGAAATAATTAATATGAACATATAGTACAGGACATCTTAAAAAGTTAATTTGAATAATATCAAGTTTAAATCCAGAAACATATTTCTCTTAACTTACTATACATCCATCTTGAATAATATATTAAAATAATACTTTTACAAACTCATTAATGACCTCCTTAAAATTTACTTGATTAGGGCAGGGAATAGCTCAGTGGCACAGCACCTGCATTGCAATCACTAGGTTATGAGTTCGATTTCTAGTATCAAAAAAAAAACAACTTACTTTATTAAGGTGAAATCTCAGTGTTGTTCTGATTTATATTTCTCTAATGTCCAAAGATGCTGAACATTTGTTCATGTACTTACTAGTCTTTGTGCTACATCTTTGGAGAAGTCTATCATTCCCATTGCCCACTTTTTATTAAGTCTTTCATTTGAGGGTGAGGTCTATCTTTTTTGAATTCTTTATGTGCTCCAAATATTTATCCTCTGCTCAAAAGCAGCTGGTAAAAATTTGTTAGCATTTCATAGGTTGTCTCTTCATTCTATTCCCTTTGCCCTGTGGAAGCTTGTAATCTGACATAATCCCATCTCTTAACTCTTGGTGTTGTATCTTGTATAAATATAGTCTCCTTTTCAGGAAGTCCTTGCCTATGCCTATGCCTTCAAGAGATTTACCCATTATTTCTTCCAGCAGATACTGTGTCTCTATTTTTATAGCTAGATCATTGATTTTTATTTTATTTTAGTACAGGGTGAGAGATTCAGATGGATTCAGATTCATTCTTCTGCATGTGGGTAAGCAGTTTTCCCAGCATCATCTGTTAAGGACATTATCTTTTCTCCAGCATGTTATTGGTCCCTCTGTCAAAAATTGGATGGCTGAAGGTACATGAGGTTGTTTCTGCATTCTTTATTATGCTTCATTAGTCAGTACATGTTTTTATGCCAGTACAATGCACAAAATAAATTGGAACGTTAAATATCATGATTTCTAATATAAAACTCAAAATACAAAGAATTTTAAGAACAAAATGAAAGAAAGGTTGGTGTATTACTGAAGAGTTTATTACTAAAGCTTTGTACTATAACTTGAAGTCTGGGATAATAAAGTCTCTTGCTTTGCTCTTCTCATTCAGGATTTCTTTTCTTCTTCTGGATCTCTTCTGGTTTTATATAAATTTTAAACTTTTTTCAGGGCTCTGAAAAATGCCGATGGTATTTTGATTGGAATTTTGCATTAAACCTATATATACCTCATTTGGTCATATGACCATTTTGACAATATTGGTTCTGCCTATCCTTTCCATTTTCTAATGTCATCTTCAATCATACCACATACTTTTGGTTATTGAAGTCTTTCACGTCCTTGGTTAATTCCTAGACATTTAATTGTTATGAAATTCTTGTGAATGGGATTATTTCTTCTTGGTAGGCTCACTGATAGTGTATAAGAACACTGTAGAAATGACTACTATCAAAGAATCACAAAACAACAAATGTTGACGAGAGAGTGGGGAAGGACCCTTTTACATTGTTGGTGCACATAAACTATAGAAATCAGTGTAGAGATAATCAAAAAACTAAAAATAGAAATTTCATTTTACCCCACCCCAACCTCTTCTGGACATTTTCCAGAAAGTTAAAAGTTTTCATAGTATTGCATAGTGATATATGCATGCCTGTATTTATAGCAGCACAATTCAAATTACAGTAGTGCCCTATATGCCCATTAATAATAGAATAAAGAAAACATGACATACACACATTCAATATACACACACATATACACACACACTATTCTGCTGGAAGGGAAAATCTGAGTCATCTGTAGGAAAATAAATGGATCTTGAGACTGCAACAGAAAGTAAAATAAATTATACATAGAATGTTAACTATCACATGATTTATCGAATATAAAATTCGCAAAATGTAAATAATTACAAGAGCAAAATAAAAGAGTGATGAGTAACAAACAGGGAGCTACACTCTAGAGATGGAAAGAGGGTCTGGGGAAACAGGGAGAAGGGAGAAGGAAGTCAAAAGTTCAGTATGTGATATATACATGTATCAATTCCCCAAGAAAAATGTAATCAGTACTAACATACACTAATAATAAAAAATGAAAAATGAATTTCATTAAAAAATAAAAACTAAACAATTTATTGCTTAGGCATATATATATATATATGTGCACTTTAATGAAAAAACTGATAGAATTTGGGACAATGTTTACTTCTAATCTCTTCTTATGAAGGAGAAAGTCAAAACAGGAAAGTATTCCACAGGTAGATGAAAATTACTGATAATACTCTTGTTAAGGAATTTCATAGAAGGTTCTTCAGCAAATGCTAAATAACTTTAGAGGAATTAATTTTTATAATAAAGTAAGATCATTCCTGGACCAATTATAATAGTATATCATAAATCAAAGATTATGACTAGCAAAAGTTAAGATTCATTTGAAAAAACTAATATTTACAGAAATTCATCTTTCCCAAATGTTTCTTATTAATATTACTAAACCTCAATCTGTTTAAGCAAATATTGAGAAAGACTAAATTGGAGGGATACTCTTAAATTATCAAAATCCAGGTTATTTCCTGATTAAATGAGATAATATTACAACATTGCTTTTGATTTAGAAAGCAAATCTAGAGCAATCTGATTTGCTTAGAAGCAAATCAGAGCAAACATATTAAAAACCATGTAAAAGCAAAAAAATATATATATATATATAAATCTAGACTTTTAAATCATTTTGAAAATATAGAAACTTAATTTACACAAGACTCTACTGCAAAAACAATAAAATAATTATTTCCAACTCAATGGAAATTTTATAACATTTACATTGAACTACTATAAAATGAGAACCTAAACAAAATGTATTTAAAAGCACAACTGCTTTTTGAGTCAAATAATAAATATCAGTATTTAAAAGTATGTTCACTATATACTTTTGAAGTTTTCAATTATAAAACATACAGTTTAAAATGGTCTACAAACCAAACATTAACTTAATGTGAAAGGAATATAGCATAATTTTGTATGTAAATTTCTAAATATATAAAAGAAAAACATTTATGTTATCTCAAAGTATCAAAAACATGAGACTTCAAAGCAAAGTTGAGTAGATAAGACAAATTACTATAATAATCATTTTTGAAATGCTGGGGCACTACCATGCTGTAGTCTTCTGATTAGAAAACAAGTAATTTTAAGTAAGTCATTATTAGTGCTATTTGTGGACAAAATGACAATTATTTATGAGGCAGAATGAAATGCAGCACTACTTATATCAAAAGTTAAGACAGTCACTAAATGTAAAATAAAACAATAAAACTTTATAGAAATATGCTTCAACTGTATCCTTTGGGACTTTATACTTCTAAAGATGAAATGGCAGGCAAATACCATATATACAAAATCCAAATAAGATCTTCTCTTTAATTTTTCTTTCAATAGAATTGTCTATCTATGGTTATCTTAAAAGTAAATATCATAATAAGTACTTAAATACAAAGTATTAACTTAAGTGTATTTGAAATTACTTAGGTAACTTTTCAAAACTTAATGATGGTAACCTACAATGTGCTAATCTCAGCAGTACACATTCTATATACAGCATTATAATTATACAAATAATGTGATACATACTTGAGAAATGAGTTTGATTACTTACAAAGCCTGTCTATACTGTATTGAAACATGTTTATTTGTATTATCCTTAAATATACAGGGATAAGTTTTAACAGTATGCATAAGCTTTAACATTTTATTCATCTGAAAATAGCTTCTACAAGGTATTTTTAGGTAAATGAAGAAAAAATTTAAACACACAAACTGCCCAAGAACTAGGAAGTAAAAATCTTCTGTACTCCAGTTAAGCTTCCATTCTGACTTCTAATTCACTGTACATCAAAGAAAATCAACTTGCCCCGACACACAAGGACTATTCCCTTCAGTGATCAGGCAGGTGTTGAGGCCAATAAAAGAGCCTATTTTCCACAGCCCTTTACCTTGTTTGATCACTGGTTACTTTTGATCTGACACTGCCCTCTCTCTAGTAATGACTTCCCCCTCATAGACCCTACCTCACGTCTGTCAGAAAGAATAAAGGGCATCAAACTGAGACCTGACAACGCCTATGGGCCATGCGATGTGCTGCCAACAGACTGTTTCCCAGCTCCCACAATTTTTAATTCAGTTTCTTTTGTTCTGGTAGGTACAGGGTTAGGGTACCAATGACAGCAGAAAGGATTATGCACCAACTGTGAAACCAAGCCTTCTTGAATGTGTATCTTTTATCTTTGTTTCTTCATCTTCTTAAATGCTGCAAACTTCATGGTGGATACAATGAAATACATATTCAACAAGTGCAATAGAAAGTTTGTTTAAATCCTTTCCAGGAGAATACAAAGGATACAATGTATAGTAATTCAACTATAAAGCTTAGTAAAGGCCAGCTGTCAAACAGCATGTTAATAGTAAATGAAACCACAGAAATATTATGAGGACCACTACTTAATGGACCACTAAATGGATATTGCCATTCAATACCTAAAATGGAAAGATTCCCTAAAACAATGCATGTACTCAAAAGAAGTAATCATTTCAATTGCTAAACTACAGATTCTCACAGTAATTTGATATATGAGTAAGTTTAGTACTAAAAATAAATTCTGTTAGTCTTGTTTGTGGTGAGTATATATAAGTTCTTGTAGGCTATTAATCACATTTTTAAACATTAGAAATTAGAAAAAATGAACTCAAATACCATTTTGATAAAATTTTATTCATAATGTTCAACTACCACTAAAATATTTATGACTTCTTGAATACAAATACCGTCTCCCCCCACTGCATCCCACATACATACAACATACAATAAAGGAGACTTACTACCAAGTACAGGATAAAAGGACTTACAAGAAACAGATTTAAAGATCTTCTAAAATCACTTTCAAAGTTACAACAATTTTCTTTTTTTAAGAAAGAGTGAATTTCTTAACTTTGTAAAAGTAACATTAGAAGACGTATATGATCAGTAAAATAAATAATCCAATTTAATGTAAATGTAGTACAATTGTGCACAAAAATAAATAATTAACCTTAAACATATACAAACATCAAAGCTCAAAGGTAAAAGACAAGCAAGTGGTTATATGTTGGTTCTAGTAACTAGAGGAAACTGATTTCCACAATACTGAAGAAAGATATCCCTACCTAGAAAGAACAGGAAAAGGTACTTGCATCCAAAATATTAAACTGTGATATTAAGCAACTGCACACAACAAACTAAAAATGATTTACCACTATGAAAACTAGCTGCAAAATACTTCCTATTGTTACATTAACCAACAATTTTTATAATTACATCCACTTTTAATAGTTGAACATAAGTTTATAAAAACTAAAGCATTATAATACAAAGTATATTAGAAAATCAATTTTAAATAGATTTTGATATATGAAAAAGACATTCCTATATTCTTGGACTAACTGTACTCTTAAAAAAAAAGCTATATGAGAATAGTAAAAAAAAAAAAGATATCACTTCAAAACACGGGAAAAAATGCAACTTAATTCAAAGATACACAACACAGCTACCAGAACCAACACATGCCCAAGGTATATCTCCTCCCCCCTCCCCTTCCCTCCCTCCCCTCCCCTTCTCGCTCTCCATGTCCAAATGTCACTTAAGCCCTCTCCCACAAAAAATGAGGAATCAAACTGCATTATTCTACCAAGACAATTATTTATGTGTTTACAGAAGGGGGCATTCTTTTCCCTTGATTGTATAAAACTATTAGAACATAAAGTAAAATAATGAAATTTAAAACCAAGAAATTCATGTAAAATATGTTTTAAAACACTTGTCTGTAATTTCTGCAAGGTATATTATTCTCAAGATATATAGTATCACAACTGATTTTAAGTCCAATCTGCTTGCTGCATTTTGCTGGAATCAAGCAATGATCTACTTCTTTCTAACTGCAATGATATACTCAAGGTCTTCTAAATGCAATCTAAGAAATGACTAATTATATCTTTTTAAGAACTATATAGCAAAAATATAACTTAGCAAGCTTAAGAGATTTTTTGTTAGCTTTTTCTTAGAAAAAAACACACTCGTTGGAATACTGAAAACCAAATATCCTCAATGGGAAGTAAGCCAAGAAATGAAAATATACATAGGTAATTTACAATTCAAAATTTTAAAGCCATGAGTTTTAATATATATATATATATATATATATATTTTTTTTTTTTTTTTTTTTTTTTTTTTTTTTTTTTTTTTTGGTACCGGGGATCGAACTCACAACCTTTTACTTGCCAGGCAGGCGCTTAAGCCACTGAGCTAAATCCCCGGCCCTTAATATTCATTTTTAAGAAATCATTTGATTCAATATAAATGCTAACATTACTTAATTGTTGAAAAACATATAGCTACTTGGGGTTATGTATCCTGAAATTATTATTGCCATTCTTTTGATATGAACACTAATGACTAATCACTTGACACCTCACTATAGTAGGAAACATTTTGCACCAATTCAGGGGCTCATAAGGATGAATTTCTTACAGCTGAAGATATACTTTAGTGCATGTATTAAAAAATATAAGCACATTTAAGATTAATGACATGAGACTCAGTTAAAATATGACCTTGAACAACAGACTCTGAAAGACATGAGCATTCCTCATATTGAAAAGAATTTTCCCAGAACTAAAAATTGACTTAAAAGGGCCAAGGGTTTAGCTTAGTGGCATAAGTGCCTGCCCTGGCAAGCGCGAGGTCATGGGTTCAATCCCCAGTACCACAAAAAAAAAAAAAATTTTTTTTTTTTTACTTAAACATATAATGTCATCTTTACTGAAAGACGTTTTTAGAAAACTTACAATTTTTATACAGACAAAAATTCATTTTTAAGAAACTCCAATAACTTTCCATTTAGTCAAAACAATGAAGAATACACATACACACCTACTGCATAGATTTAAGGAAGTAATCTGGGAAACATGATTAAACTGAAACCCTCAAAGCCACAACAAATTATCAGTGAATCAGTCATACTACAGGAAGCTGATAATTTGGAAAAGTAATAAATATGGTGGACTTCTCAAAGAACATTTGAGAAAAAAAAAATATAATCAGTTGAGTTTAAAGGTAATATATACATACTGAAAAAAAGCAAAATGATCAGAGAAAATACAGGACAAACGGCCAAGTAGTAAAAGTAACAACATGAACATTAGTGACTAAAGAATTCTTTAAATTCTGTAGTGGGTTCTTTAAACCCACTACATGTTTCTGAAATGATAATATTTATTTTAGCAAAGATATTCCTAGCTTCTAAATATAAAAAATAAAAGTCAACCCTTGAAAATATCTTAGATCATGAGTGAATTCAGTATAATATACCTTCACCCTTCATACCCTTTTCCATGAAGTTATACACTAATAAGCTTAAAACAACTGTAATTCATTGAATGCATACCAGATTATATAATGGAATTGCCTACAATTACCTATGATAAAAAATACTCCTTAGTATATATATGGAAGAGTGGTATAAGTATGTATATGAGTATGTGTATAAAATTGGGCCCTGAACCACTTAAAATTTATGAAACATCAAAATACAAAATTATCTTCAATTTATTAACATAAATATTAATCAAGTAAAAAGACAAGGCAACATATTTTGATTCCTCATTCAGAGAATCGACAAATCATGGCTTAATGATCTCAGAGAAATCAAAATAAAAGGCTAGCAAAACGTGATGCAAATAATTTTATAATCATTAGGCATTCACACAGGCATTCAAATACCAATGAATATATGTTTTGTCTATATTCGCAAAAATATTTAATAAGAAGAAAATAAAAGATAATAATTACCCAACTTTGGTTCAATTAAGAGAACTATGATTTATAACTGCCTTCCCTTTGGATTACAGATTCTCAATATATTCATTTATAATATATCCTAAAGTATACAGTAAACACTTAAGATTTTATGTTCAAAATCAGCCTAAGAAAATTTGGTAACAGACACTGTAAATTTTCTAGCCCTAAAGTCTCCTGAAGTAACCTAACTTCTACTAGTATCATACCTTAGAAACCAAAAGTAACAAAGTATGGTAGCCACTAAAAAAATATTGCAAACATCTTTTCTTCAACTTACATGGCAACATAAAATAAGATGTGATAGGATGGGGTGTAAAAAAAAAACTTTTAAATTAAAAGGAAATAGCAAACTGCTACAACCTCACCTAGTTTTGAAACATTTCAGCTCCTAAAATCCAGAGCACACCATCAAAAATAAGAAAAAAGAAATCACTCTAACATTTCATGATTATTGATCCTTCTGCTGACCATAAGATAACTTCACATTCAGATCTTTCAACAAGAATTTCAAGACATCACAAGAAGCCAATGTAACTATCATAAATAAGCAAAATCTGCAGCAGTAATAGAAACAATACCACAAAGCCAATGTAACTATCATAAATAAGCAAAATCTACAGTAGTAATAGCAACAGTACCACAAAGCTATAGATAAGAACATAACTTGTGTAGAGTGTGTAGCTTTTGCCTGAAGAAAAGGTCTTCTGGTTAAAGCCTAAGTGAACAAAACTTTCACAACAATACATCTTTTTTACAATAACGATAAAGTGATGAATCCTGTCATCTGGAAGTTAGATACAACTATAGTCTGTAAATTGTATTCAGAAAGGCAAATCTTGAAAAAGAGAAAAAGTAAAAGTTAATTCTCCAATTAGTCCCTTAAACCTAATCATTAAAATAATAAATGGATAAGTCCTAGATAACCTAAAAATCCTAGCATTTCACTACTACAGATAAAGAAAAGTATTAGCAAAAACTCTCAGAACTAAAGAGTACACCATGCTCGTTGATTAACAGCCTAGAGGGTAGTTGAGTAACGTGTACTCATAAGTGACAAGCTTGACATTCTCCCAAGTTTCCCACTGGCATCTCACCTTACAAAATTCACTATTTACTCTTCACTAAGTCTCATGATTCAACTCTTTATCTCAATCCACTGTTACCAGCAATTGAGCATAAAGCGCAAACAGCACTTTCACACTTAAGAATTTAGAAATAATTTGATTTATACTCAAATCTGTTTCTGATTTTTAAAAATACATAATCGCAAACAAGAGTAAATAAAAATTACATATGAGAAACAGGATTGAAAACTACACAATATACAAAAGCTATCAACTAAATTTTTAGCCCAAAACTAGTAATAGAGAACTTGATCCAAATTTTTATTTTGTAGGTAACTGAGCCTACATCTGCAGAATGTGTATTTTATATCAATACATGAAAGAATGACTGTTAAATACTCTACTCTTCTCCCTCAAAAGAGCTGACAGTCCTTCAGCAATAAATACCTTCAACCATGATTTCAATTACTTAATAGAGAACAATATGGCACTGTGTAGTAAAAATTTGAAAATGTATACATCTTAGTACCCTATAGCTATACTTTTAGATACATATTTAGAGGAACTCTTTTTAAGTATAGGAAACTTACATGGGATTTTTTGGCAAAATTTCATATTATAGTAAAACATTAGATTTAATATGTGTCCTTTGACAGGAGATATATACATGTGACAGAACACTAACAGAACACTAACACTAAATTACATATTTATTACATGCTCTTCACAAGTGCAGATTGATACATTTATTGCAAAATCAAGTATTAACCATATGATACCACATACAAATCATATGTAACCACAATTAACACCCTATATTGTCCAGAGTTATTCACATGTATGTAGAATATTTTTTACAGCATTTTAGATCATTGGGCCAGGGATTTAACTCAGTGGTTCAAGCACTTGCCTGGTAAGTGCAAGGTCATGAGTTTGATCCCCGGTACCAAAAAAAAAAAAAAGAGAGAATTTTAGATCATCGTCATAGTTGCCTTTGGAAAGAAATACAGAGATGACAGCAATGCAAAATAGGGATTTAAAGGTTTATGTGCTTTGTCAATCCAAGAAGCATCAAATTTAACAAAATGTTAATTTCTGAATGATTCTTTACTTTTCTAGTAGTCTATATTTTTCTTCCTTTCTGAATATTAAAAATCTACAATACCTAAAAACGTTATCACATTTCACATTTGCTGAAACCTCTTGTTATAATCCTCATTATCTAGAGATTTCAAAATTCCTTATTACATTCCAAGAAATTTAAAAACCTGGTTCCTGCTTTCCTTTCCAGACCACAATAAAAACATTTCTCCTACCATTCAATCTGTCTACATAATACCATTGCATCATGCACCACTTATTAAATACTCCACATATTTTCTAATGTCTTATCTTTGTTAATCCTGTTTTCCATAATAGCAATCATATCCCCCCCACAAAATGGGCATAATCATATCACTATATACCATTCAAGACCCAGTTCAAATTTCATACACAGTTTATAGGATTATCTGATTCCTCCCTTACCCTTTGCCAAGAAGTAACTCTTTGCCACTGTTACTCCTATAGTACTTATCTTTAGAACAGAAGCTTCTCTCTTTGTCAGTACATCTTTGATTTCTCCATACCTTAAATTGCCTGGCACACAGTAGGTGATGCAACAGGTATTAAGGAACCCATTAAACCATTTAAATTTCTATTAAATCTGTAGGACAAAAATAAAATAGTACTAGAATCTAAATCCAAATGTCACAAAAATATAAAATACTAGGGTTGCAAAAGAAAAAAATGGTATCAGAGTGCAATTTTACCATTAAAATGACACAGAATGAAGATCAA
>PVJX010005223.1:0-87228 GCA_004027295.1 Dolichotis patagonum | reverse complement strand
CCCAGAGCCTGTGGAATCTCAGGCAGGCCAGGCCACCGTGCTTTGTCCCAGGCAGGTCTCCAGGAGGTTCCCTGTGAGTGAAGGGCCTACAGGTCCCAAAGAGTCAGGCCAGAATGTTGGTTTCTGAAAAGTTCCCAGTCCCAAACAGACCTGGCCAAGATGCCAGTCTCCACAATATTCCCAATCCAAACAGCCCGGGTCACTCTGCGGGTCCGAGAGGTTCGGGTCCCAAAGAGACAGACCACGATGCTGCTTTCTGGGAGACATCCTGGGGGTGAAGGGTGGGACTACGGGTCCAAACAGACCTGGCCCAGATGCCGGTCTCCAGGCAGTTCCCTGCGGATGAAGGGCAGGCCTACCAGTCCCAAACAGTCGCACCGAGATGCAGGTCTGCGCAGACTTTTGATCCAAACAGCCCAGGCCACTCTGTGGGTCCGAGAGGCTCAGGTCCCAAAGAGACAGGCCGAGATGCTGCTTTCTGGGAGGCTTCCTGGGGGTGAAGGGTGGGGCTACGGGCCCAAACAGCATACATAGTATTTTCAAAGTCTTCCATGTTGTAACATCTTTTAGAACTTTCTTCTTGTTAATTGTTTAATATCCTATTACTCATTCACTAGTTGATGGACATTTGGATTTTTTTAATCTTTGTTTTAAAGAGAATAAAACCAAGCAAAATAAAACAGAATAAAGCCAATCAAAATAAATCCGTGTGATACAGGATTTCAAAAACAATATGGAATCAAGAATGATCACCATAATGCCCCTTGTTGTCTTCAAAATAGCTGTAGATAACTTTAGACATAGTAAAAATCAAACAAAACAGAACAAAATAGGACCAATAAAAACAAAACAGTGAATGCAATAAGGGGTTTCAAAACAAGACAATAGTAAATCCAAAATAGCTACCATAATATATCCCATTTTCTTTGAAATAACTAACCATGTCACCGGATATAATAAAATCAGACAAAACAAAACAGAATAAAACCCAACCCAACAAAACAATGAAAATGATACAGGACTTCAAAACAAGGTAATAGAGAATTAACAGTGGCCACCACCTTCAGAAGCAGATCCCCATAGATGCCACATTGCATACCATGATCATCTGAAGAGATGACCAGACCATTGGTTTTAGACCTGAAAAATCAGTGAAACACTAAACACTACAAGCATTAAATGGTATTTTACCTCAATAGCTGTTATTGCAACCTGTGTTTCTCCAGATCAGCAGTTTGATTATGGCAGAGGTGGAGGGGAGGGAGGATTGGCTCTTCCTGTTTCCAGCCCATGCACTGGAAAGGGCTGGCTTCTGGCTCTCCTCTAGCAGCATGGTGCTGATTTGCAGGGAGGGCTTGCTTCTTGGTGACTTCTTGTTCTCTTCCCGCACAGTCTGCGAATGGCCTTTTTCACTTTTTCATTATTAGAAATAATTCTGTTGGCATTTTGCAGCAAGCCTTAGCCTGCCTGCAGCTCAGGAGCAGACCCAGCAATGCAGCAGCAGTGACCATGGGGGAGCCAGCAACACCCCGTGCCTAGCCAACTTCCTATGATTCCAGCGAAGATGACAGAACAGTAAACAGCCTCTCTGAGAGAAATAGTCCAGATGCTGGAAATATAGAATTCCAGAGAGGACAAGAAGGAAGAGGGTCCTCTTGACCTAGGAAGAACTTAAAGTGAGAATTGAAGCCCACAGAGAATAAAAAAAAAGAAAGAAAAACTTATACAGAAGAAGGCAGTAGCTGGAGGTACTTTTACCTGGAACCAGAACCACCCTGTGAGAAAAGCTGTTGGAACCTGGGGATGCACGGTCACAGTGAAGCTGGTGGCTGGCAAACCCAAAGGCCTCTGCAGGGAGACACTGTGGCAGAGGGGAGCAGTGGACCAGAGAACTGCACTGGCTGGTGGTGAGTGTGGGGGACTCAGTCCTCCTGTGGGAGTGAGCGATTGGCTGGGGGCCATTTTGCAGTCGGGCAGGATAAGCCCAGAAGCAGAACTGCAGCTGGCTTCATTCAGCCACTCCTAGCTCAGAGCAGACTGGTGGAAATTTCTTGGACTGAGTCCCCCCCTCTGTGCACTGTCCAATAGCCACCTCTGAGGTTTCCCTAAAGCTATCCCTAACCAACCTCACCCGTGGTGCACACTAATGTGGTGAAGACTCCCTGTGGTTAACCCAGCTCAGAAGGGAGGCACCAGCCTGCCCTGCTCCTGCTTACACTCCAGTAGCTTCCAGCAGATGAGGGAAAGCAGCAAACAGCAGAAATCCCTAGCCAACGTGCTTCAGAGTAATTATAACCAATACAGGAAGTTCCAGGGACCCCACTGCCCACTTATCTGGAAGAAACCAGGAACATGATAAGAGGAAGAAGCAAAAGGCAGTCTCTGGCCTCCAACCCAAACAGTACTGGTCCAGGAGATGTAAACATGGAAGAGATTGGGAAGTTTCTGAAGCAACAGCAACTGAAATAAAGAAACAACTTCAAGAGGCTATAAAAGAACTTAGAACAGAAATACTATCTCAGGTAAAAGAAGAAATGAGAAACATAATAAAAGAATTTCTAAGCATCTCAAAAGAAGACACAGATGGAAGAATAGAGAGAAACCTTCAGTGAAGAATATAAAAAAGTTTTAGAATACATGAAACAGATTCAGAGAGATTACCAGGACATTAAAAACTCCATTGAAAGCTGGCAAAACTGCTTGAAAGAAACTAGATAGACTTTCAAACCTTGAAGACAGGTTTTCAGCTTGCAGTTGTGAAAGGAAAGATCTCCTAAAAATAACAAGGAACCGGGAAGTAACAATACAAAGGCTACAAGATGACAAGAAGACTTTATTCTATTCTATTCTATTCTATTCTATTCTATTCTATTCTATTCTATTCTATTCTATAATTATATTCTATTATAATCTATTATTTATTATATTATATTCTATATTGTATTCTATTATAATTATATTCTTATAATTTAAGAATAAAAAATGTGAGTGAAGAAGGGGTAAACACAAATGAAATACACAGGCTATTTGCAGAAATAATTAAAGAAAACTTCCCAAGCATAGGAAAATGAAATAATATTCAGCTAAATGAGGCATACAGAACTCCAGCCAGCAATAACCAAAATAGATCTACACCCAGACATATAATAATCAAAATCCCAGAAATTCACCACAAGAATAGAATATTAAAAGCTGTCAGAGGAAAAAAACAGATCAACTATAAAGGAAAACTCATCAGAATCATGACACACTTCTTGACACAAATCATCTAATTAAGAACTTGGAGTGAAGTATTCCAAGTCCTGAAAGAAAATAATCTCCAACCCAGATTGATGTACCTTGCAAAGCTATCTTTCAAAATGGAGATACAAGATACTCCCAAGACAAAGAACAACTGAAGGAATTCATGACCACCAAACCAACCCTACAAAAAATACTGAAGAACATGTGAGAGAGAGAGAGAGAGAGAGAGAGAGAGAGAGAGTGAGAGAGCATGATTTCAGTAACAGTGGCAGAGGAGGCTCACTGAATGGGGCAGACGGTGGAATGAAGGGAAAAAGTAGACAATCAATGGCAGAAAAATAGCATGGCAAAGATGAGGCAGAGAAGGTTGGCCATAATCACTAATATAGATGGCCTCGATTCACCAATAAAAAGAAACACAGGCAGAGTGGATCAGGAGATAGGGTCCATAAATATGCTTTATATAAGAAATACATTTATACCAAAAGGGGGTTTGTAGAGTGAAAGTCAAAGAATAGAAAACAATGCTCTATGTGACATGGAACCAGAAAAAAGTGGGGGTAGCTTGCCCATCAGCTGCAGATTGATTAGAAAGTGGTGACACTTTTATACAATGGAAAACTACTCAGCTATAAAGAAAGAAAACCTTGAGGTTCTTGTAGGTAAATGGATGTAACTTGAGATCATGCTCAGGGGTAAAAAGGTTCAGAATCACTTAGGTGAATAGCGAGTTGCCTCCCTAATATAAAAACTAAAGGAGTTAGTGGGATACAAATGTACAATACATCCTGTGAAAGTGAAAGTGGAGGAATTGTGTAAAAAGGGAAGACAGTGGCCATTGTTAATCTATTATGATTCAAAACCCATATTGTTTTCATTTTTATGTTCAGTTTGGTTTTATTCTGTTTCAGTTTGTCTACTTGTATTAGAGTTGACGGCATGGACAGCTATTCCAAAGATAGCAGGATATACTATGGTAACCATTTTTTATTTCCTATTAGCTTGATTTGAAGCCCTGTATTGCTTTCACTGTTTTGTTTTGACTGATTTTATTTTATTCTGTTTTGTTTGATAGTATCAAGTCTGATGGTATAGGCAACTACTTTGAAGACAATAAGATACACTACGATACCCATTCTGGTTTGACTATTATCTTCTTTTGAAGTCCTTCAATGTCTCCAGTGCTTTGTTTTTATTAGTTTTGTTCTGTACTGTTTTGTTCAATTTTATTATGCCTGATGATGAGGGCACTTCGTTTGGAGATAACAAGAGGCATTTTGGTAGCCATTATTGAGCTCCTTGTATTTTGTTTTTAAGTCATGTACATGTTCATCCTTTTGTTTTGATTGACTCTATTTTGTTTTGTCTCATTTGGTTTTATTCTCTTCAAAATAAAAGAAAGCAAGTGTCAAAAAATAATTCTGTTACGAACGTTCATGTATCAATTTTGCACATCTATATATTTTCATTTCTTTTGAGTATGTATCTAGGAGTGATATTTTTGATCTTTTGAAGAACTGTTTTCCAAAGCGACTGCACCATGATCTTCCCAGCAGCAGTGTATGAGAGTGCCAATTTCTTTGTATCCTTACCACCTGTGCTTTAAATTATAATAATCCCAGGGGTGTGAAATAACACCTCATAACGGTTTTGGTCAGCAGTTCCTTGAAGGCTAATGAGACAGCAATTTTTTTTTTTTGAAACAGGGTCTCATTATGTAATTCAGGCTGGTCTTGAACTCACAGCAATCTTCCTGCTTCGGCCTCAAGAGGGCTGGGATTACAGATGTATGTCACAATGCCTGGCTCAGAGCAATGTTTTTGTTATACAGGCTAGCTGAATATCTGCCTTGCAGAAGTGTCTATTGCTTATTTTTAAATGGGTTGTTTGCCATAATATTAGTGAGCTATAAGATATCTTTCCCTCATTTTATTTTTTTTATCTTCCTTCTCCCCCCTCCACCGAGGATTCAACCTAGCATTTACATATTCTAGACAAGTGGCAAACGGTCTACAGCTGAACTACACCTGCAGTCCTATTTTTCCTCACTATATGTTCCACTTTTGTTATGAATATACAATTTTTTGTCATTTTTACTTCATTTTAAAACTCAATTTCAAGGCTTCTGATATGTAATTAACTGCTAAAGAAGATTCCGGTATACTTTACAGATGTCTTACTTTCACAAAATGAATTGTGAATTACATTCACAAAATGAAATGTGCTGATTTGTCCAGCATTAGGATTACATGCTAGAATCACACCTCTAATTCTCAAAAAATACACATCAGTTGCTTACAGTTGACAAGAACTAATTTAATAATTAATTCAAATTATATCAGGCTCTGCCAACTGACCACCTCTGTGACTATTTTAATTAATACATTTACTAATAAAATAGGGTAGATGCTCTTTCCTTAATTATTTTTTCCTTGTTTGGTGCCCTTATTTGAAATAAAGTTAGAATACCAAAGAATAGAAAGTTATGTGCTAAAGTTATTAACAATAGTGATGAATAAAACAGTCTAAACATCTAGTTATGGAAACTGGTTAAGTAAGTTATCATCTACCCAGGATGGAACAGCATGAGGCCATCTAGGGCTTGTTGTAGAACACTCATTCCAATTGGTTCTGCCGAGAAAGTAAAAGCATATTATGTGGTATAACGTTGTGATACTGATATGCCAAGATCTTGGGAGGGATTATATTTAGATAGTTAGAGAATCACATTGCTGGTGATTTTTAATCTTTCTCTCGTGCTCCTGTGCATTGAGTGTGTATTATTTTTAAATTAGAAAGACGTTATTAAGATACCCTTATGAAAGAGGAGAGGGAAGAAATAAGTGCAGAAATACCAGGCCACTCTCGCAAGTGTGCCTGTTCATGGTAAGCCACCACCCTCGGCCGCGGAACTCCTGTGATAGCAGGCTAAGAGCAGGAGGAATGGCGTTACTGGCAGCGAACCTCATGACATGAAGTGGGTGACTGCTTTGGGGCTCATTGTTATGAGCCTGTATGTGAAACGTTCTCAGGTGTGGTTCTTATTCCTCAACCGATTTGAAAACAATTAACTAGCTGATTATTGTTACTATTTAGTGTCCCACTAAATACCAGGTGTGAATATCCCCTCTTACAGTTAAACACATACTGATGGAAATGTGTGACTACTAGTGTACAATAGGGCTTTTAAGGAATATTCCTACAAAACCAGAATGTTGGTTTTTAAAGTCATGCTTTATAGTTTGCAGAGACAAAAGCCTTTTTTAACTTCTTTGGTCATTTTCTCACTAGTATCCTGTTTCAGTTTTCCAGGGCTGCCCTAGCAGAGTGCCGCAAAGTGGAGGCTTACACACAGCCTTTTCCTTTTGGTGCCTAAGAGGTCCAACACCACACCTCTGACAGGATTGGTTACTTGTGAGGGCCACAAGAGAAGGATTTCTTCCAGACCTCTCACCTGGGCTTGCATGTGACCCTGGGTCTCCAAACTGTGTTCTTTCTGTGCACCTCTCTGTTCAGACTTCCTCTTCTTACAAAGATCTAAGTCGTGTGTGGTTGGGAGCCAGCCTTGTTACTTCATTTTAACTTAATTACCACCAGGAAGACTGTGTCCAATCAAATGCAATCACATTTTGAGGCACTGGGAGGCCAGGACATCAAGATGTAAATTTCCGGGGCACATGATTCAGTGTAAAACAAGTCTTTTAAAGTGCAGAAGGTTCTTTTTTTTTTTTTAACCCCCTTGTGAAATACAGTTTATTTTTGCAATTGTCACTGGGGCTTTTGGAGTCATTTAAGACATTATTGCCTAATCCAAGGTCATGAAGATTTACTACAATTTTTCTTTAAGAATTTTATAATTTTAGCACTTATATTTAGGTTTTGATCTACTTTCAGTTGAGTTTTATGAATACTATGAGTCCAACTTCATTCTTTTGCATATAGGTGGGTAGTTACTTCTATACCATTTGTCTTATAATCTGAACAACTACTTTGAAGGTAACAAAATGCAGTATATTCACCAGTATTAATGTCCTATTATTATTTTTATTTTTATTTTTTTGGAATTCTATATTGTCATTTTTTTTTCATTTTAAGATAAAAAAAAAAAAACCCTGAAGAATTGTCCAAGCAACTTTGTTGAAAATCATTTGACTATGAGGATTACTGTAGTTTCAATTCTGCTAAAATTCTGCTTTTTTTCAGCAACGTGCTATCTTGCTTACCATAACTTTTGTAATAAATTTTGAAATTGTGAAGTGAATCTTCTGAATTTGTTTTTCTTTATCACTTTATCAAAGTTACTTGAATTCTTGGGACCCCCCTGCAATTCTCTACGAATTTGAGGATTAAGTTGTCAGTTCTACAAAGAAATTATATCCATAGACAATTTTAAAATTAGCGTTTGTGTGTTTTTCTTATTTACTTTTGAATTCTTCGTGTATTTGAGTATTCACTCATGGTTGATTAAATACTTTATAAATACCTTATTTAATATGTAGCTTGTGTTTTACTTTAAAGATGACTCAAAAGCCAGGCATGGTATCACACTCATGTAATCCCAGCACTTGGGAGGCTGAGGCAGGAGAATCATTTGCAAGTTCGAAACCAGCCTGGGCTACAACGTGAGCCCAAGGCCAGCCTGAACTGTATAGAGAGACCCTGTATCAAAAAGACAAAATAATAATAATAATAACTCATTTTTACCGAAGTTTTTGCATTTAATGTGACCACGTTTATTATGTTTTCCTTTTGTATCTTATAACTCTTGTACTTTATGTATAAAATATGTATGTATCCTTGCACTGCCTTTGAAATCTATTTTTATTTGATTAATATGGATATTCCTATATTATCTGAGTTGGTGCTTGCCTGATATAATTTTCTTTTATTTATTTTTAAATTAATATGTGTTTGCAGTACATAATGCTTACATTCCTTGTGTGGAATTGGTACCTATGTATGATGCACCTTAATTCCTTTTTTCATCCTTTCTCCCTCCTCTCCCTCCCATCTCCCTTCATCTCTTGATCCCTTTACCACTTGAGAAAGACCTATCATCTCCCTACTACCTATTATCTATCTTTTATTTTGCTTTTTATTTATAATTTTGGTTTCTCAAATAAGAGAAACCATGCAATATTTAAGGTTGTGTGTCTTGTTTATTTCACTTAGGACTATGGTCTCAAGGTGCAATCATTTTCCTCCAAATGACTCAAGTTTATCCTTCTGTATGGCAGAGTAGTACTCTATCTTGTGTAAATACCACATTTTCTTCATTCATTCATCTGTTGGTGGCGATATAGGCCACTTCCAAGATTTAGTTATTATGAATTGTGCTACTATAAATATGGGTATGCATGTATCACTGCAATATGATGTCTTTAACTCTTTCAGGAAGATACTGAGAAAGGGAACAGCTGAGTCATAAGGAATTTCCAGTTTTAGGTTTTTGAGGAATCTCCTTCCTGATTTCCACTGTGGTTCCACTAGTTTACACTCCCACCAGCAATGTAGAATATCCCTATCTTCATCAGTAGCTGTTACTATTTGTTTTCTTTATGATGGTCCTTTTTGTGAGGTAAGATGGAATCTCAATGTTGTTTTAATTTGTGTTTATTTAGTGGTCAGCAATGTTGAGTGCTTCTTCATGTATTTATTGGCTATTTGTACTTCTTAAGTGTCTATTCATTTTACTTGCTCTTTTTTTTGGATTGATCTTTGGTTTTGGGGAGTCTAAGATTTTTGAATTTTTTATATATTCTAGATATCAGTCCTCTGTGTGAGGAATAGTTGGAAAGCAATTCCCCCAGCCTATAGGTTGACTTTTTATTCTGTTGGTTGTTGCTTTTTTTGGTACTGGGGATCAAACTTAGACTGTTGAGCCTGCCAGGGAGGAGCTTAAGCCACTGAGCTAAATCCCTGGCTATTGTTGGTTGTTTCTTTTACTTATACAAAAGCTTTTCAATTTGATATGATGCAAATTTTTTGATTATTCCTGTATAGCCAAGGTTCTGTTAAGGAAAAGGTAATTTCCAATACCTGCCTATATTTTTTATCCTATTATTTTTAGCCTTTGTGAATCCTTCATGACTTAGGCACATCTCTTACTAAACCACATACTTAGATTCTTAAATATTTTTCTTCTAACCAGCAATTTTAGTCTGTGTATTTACTTTATGATTACTGGCATTTTCCTTTGTATTTTCCTTTACAGTGTTGTGTCCTTGTTTTTCTTCTTTACTACCTTCCATTGGATTAATCAAGCTGTTTTCCCTTTTAACTTTCTATTACTCCCTATTCTGATTTGAAGCTATATGCTTGCATTTTCTCGATTTAAAAATAATTTATTTTAAAATTTTTTTTAAAATAAAAATAATTTTAAAAAATTTAGTGGACTCTCTAGTTTGTCACTATCTTTTTTCATATAACATATGAATATATGTCCATATAACACTTCTGTGAAAAACATTTAAAAATGATCCTAGTAATGGTTTCATGGACATACACTGATGTCAAAAAATGCCAGATTACATTCTTCAAACCCAAGCAATTTGTACCATGTTAGTTGCACATTAATGAAACTATGGAAGAAAAAGGAAATAAAAGTTCCCCTCTGTGTTAGTCAGCTTTCCACCACTGTGATAAAATACCTGATGAAGATAAATGTTAACAAAGGGAAAGGTTTCTTGGGGTCACAACTTTGGAGGTCTCAGTGCATAGTTCATTGGCCCCATTGGGCTTTCAGCAAGGCAGAACATTCTGGTAGGAGTGGATGGTGGAGGAAGTGGCTTGTCACACGGCAGCCAAGAAGCAAAGACAGAGGAGGGGCTGGGTCCCAATGTTTCCTTTAAAGGATGCCCCTAATAACCAAAAGTCCTTCTCTTAAACCCCCCCATGTAAGAAGGTTCCATCACCTCCCAACACCACAATGGGCTGAGGATCAACCCTTAAGCACATGGGCATTTGGGGAACATTGAACTATACAGGAAGACTGAGCTGTAAATGGAAAAGGGACCAAGAGATGGAAGACGGGCAAGGTGATACAATAAGAAGATGTGCCTGTACATGTACCAACTCCCCAAGAGGAATGTAACTACTGGGCAAAACCTACTTGCAGGGCTCACAGGTAAATGAGTTAAACATGGGCTGGATTTCAGCTGTACTTTCAACCCGCGGCTAAGTGTCTTTGTACGCAGCGTAATCAGCACAGCTTCATACAGTGGTCCTGCACATTCTTTTCCTGGACCGTCCAAAGATATCAATGACCTCTAATAATCTATCTCCTAACTACTTGGTTTCATACACCTTGTTCAAGATTAGTTATCTTTTTTTTCATTGCTTTTTGCACCTCATTCTTCTGTTTTTTCTCTTTTTTTCTTTTCAAAAATTTAATTTTTTAGAGATAGTATTAATCTTTATGGATACTTACTAAAGATATCTTCATGATGAATTGGTTAGAATTATATATCTTTAAAAATTCTGCTAACATTTCATTGTTTTCCTTTTTCTGCCACTGAAATATTTCCAATAATTTAATTATTCATTTGTGAGTAATGTTTTTCCTGTATGAGTATCTTTAAGATCTCTCAGCCTTTGCTGCCCTATAGTTTGATAACAACGTTATCTGATTATAGGTTTATTTATCCTGTTTCATTGCATTATACTTCTTGAATTTACAAATTTATGCCTTTTTAATTTTAAAGAGAATAAAACAAAACAAAACAGAATAAAGAAAATCAAAACAGCAAGCCATACAGGACTTCAAAACAACACAACAAGAGATCAGCAATGGCTACCATAGTGTCTCTCATTTTCTTTAAAATAGCTGTCCATACCTTCACACAATAAAATCACACAATACCAAGCAGACTAAAACCAATCAAAACAAAAGAATGAAAGCAAGAATTTATGCCTTTTATTAACACTGGAAAATAGATAAAATGGCTAAGATTCCCTCCATTATCCCTTTGAATATGACCTTTCTGCCTTTCCGTAATCTGAAACTCCTATTAGATGTTACATGTGTTAGTTTTGGGAAAGGTAGTCTCAGGTACACAGTCCTTTGATCTCTGGTCACGTAAAAATGGGCTTTGGACTTGAAACACTTCCTTCTCGATAGTTTAAAAAGTCCTCACAGTCTGTACTATGCTTATCACCTGTTTGAAAATACCTTTCCTTGTTTTAATAACACTTTTTATTATGGTACCGGGGATTGAACTCGTGACCTCAGGCTTGTCAGGCAGGTGCTTATGCCACTGAGCTAATCCTTGGCCCTCCTTTCCTTGTTTTAACTCAGTGAATGTTTCTTTGTTCTGCTTATGAACAAATAATGAGTTTGTTCCCATTATTTGGGTTAGTGTCCTTAGCCAAGGGCCCCTTGCTCTTAATATTTCAGATTCCACAGGGGACAGATTTGGTCCTATTCCTATAGCTGAGAGGAGTGTGTAGTGGTGCAACCGAGCTGATGCCCCATGTCAGCTTTCGAAAGAGGACAGCTGTGCATGGAGGACCTGTAGGCCTAGGGAAATTGCATCTCCTGTGTCTTCTCCATGTAGGGAAAGCACTGCTTTATTGGCAGAAGCTTTTGAAGTCCTCTCCTGGGATTGACAACTTGTCGCAGTGTGGTGTCCTTCTGAACTCACCATGTCTCTTAATCTTTCTTATTTTCTTTCTCTAACTCTTTGTATTGAGTTCTTAAAATTTTTAAATTTTAGTTTACTGGTACATACGGGTAGTACATAAAGCTTGCTTTCCTCATGGAACATTGGTATATGTTTTTGAGAGATTCCCTTAGATCTATCTTTCAGTTCAGTAGTTGTCTTATCAGCTCTGTCTAATTTGGTATTTAAAATATCTAGTAAGTTTTAAATTTCAACACCAGGATTGTGAGTAAAATATCTATTAAGGCACTGATTTTTCTCTCTTGCTTTGGATATATACTCATTGCCTACCTACTACAATGCATTTAAGTAGACCTTCAAAAATTTAATGAATAAATGAATGAATACAGTGGACCCTTATCTTACAAACTCAATTCATTCTCAAGGGCTGTAACTCAAATTGGCTGTAAGTCAAGACTGTTTTTCCCAAATTAGAGCTAGTGGTCCCTCAGACATAGGACCTATATTTAGAACACATAAAGACTAAAAAAAAAATCAGATCCTCTCCAAATTCAAAGACCCAATAAAAAAATGGACATCTGAGATGAATGTACACTTTTCAGATGAAGAAATACAAATGGCAAATAAATATACAAAAAAATGCTGAACATCATTGATCATTTGACAGATACAAACTAAAACATTGAGATTTCATCTCACCCAAGAAAGAAATATTGTTTGGACAAGATATCATGCCTATATTTTGTACTCTATGAAGACAATAATACACAATGTATTAATTATTGTAACTCTCTTAGTAACCTATTTTAAAACTATATTTGATTGTTTTTTTCTCTTAAAAAAGATTATTTTCCCTATAAGAAATAATAGAAATATCCTTAATGCAATCTCAACCTCCAAAGCATCCCTTAACTAACATGTTTCCAAATATCACGGGTAAGCAGGAGCCTTGTTTGTGAGGAGGAGGGCCTTGAGTGATAAACTTTTGTCCTGTAGATAATTTGTAACAGTAAGACAGAAAGCTTCCTTGACTCACTCAAGAAAAAGTACTCTTGTTACCCAAGATTTTGCATTAGATCTCCACACAATCTCTAGCCTATTCTTCATGACTTTATGTTTCCTGAACACTCTAGGGGTCTCAGAGTGATAAACCAAGAGAGGCTTTATCTTGAGGTCACCACTCACATTGACACATAGCAATAAGTTACTCTATCCTTCATAGGCTTGTGACCTGGCATTTTCTTCTCTTCCTGGGTAACAAAAGTTCTTCTGGGCATTTGCTTCCATCACGGTTTTCATCACAGTTGAAAACTTGATGAGAGCAAAATCCATATCTTTGTGTCATCATTTCAAAGTGGTATCTGTGGAGGACCACCTGGATGACTCTTTTTGAATGAAGAGCAGTTATCTCCACTTTAGCTAAACCTGGCCCTATCTCCCTGGACTGATATGTACAGAGCTAGTTATGACGTTTCTTTATCCCTTCAGTTAGCTCTAAGCAATGTAAATAAGGCTATCGAGATGCTGGTGCATAATCTTTGAAGCTAGGTGACAGTCGCTATTTCTCTGTCCCATGATTCCCCCAAAAACACAGAATCAACGCCATGTGTAGGCTGCTGCTGCTGGGGAGGGGGGCAGCCAGACCCCAACCCCTTCCGGCTGTGGGCTGGGAAACAAGAAGCACCCCCCCCAACCATAAGCAACCAGCTGATCTGGAGAAACACAGGCTGAGATGATAGCTATTGAGGTGAAATGTGATTTGATGCTTGTGGTGTTTGGTGTTTCACTGACTTTACAGGTCTAGGGCCAGTGTTCCGATCATCTACTCAGAGGGTAATAGTATACAGTGTGGCATCTATGGAGGATCTCCTTCTGAAGGTGGTAGCCATTGTTAATTCCCTATTATATTGTTTTGAAATCCGGTATCATTTTCATTGTTTTGGGTTTTATTCTGTTTTGTCTTGTTTGATTTTGTTATATCCAAAATGGATAGCTATTTGAAAGATAAGTTACATTATGGTAGCCATTTTGGATTTACTATTTTCTTGTTTTGAAGTCCTTTATTGCATCCATTGTTTTGTTTTGTTGGTTCTATTCTGTTTTGCTTGACTTTTACTATGCCCGAAGGTCTGGGCAGCTATTTTGAAGACAATAAGAGGGATTATGGTAACCATTGTTGATTCCATATTGTTTTAAAGTCCTGTGTCACTTACACTGGTTTGTTTTGATTGGCTTTGTTCTGTTTTATTTTGCTTGGTTTTATTCTCTTTAAAATTAAAAAAAATAAATAAAAACAGTATTAGGTGCTGGGTTGAGGTCTTTTCCAATGAACAACTCTCTAGGCTGAACTTAGGATCCCTGTGGCTCCCTATAACTATAAATATGTCTTAATGTCTTTATTCTTGCCATGAGTTGCACCGGAAGTGGTAGATTATAATTAACTCACTAGAATTCCAATAAACTTACAATAAAATGAGGACTGGGAAGGGCTCTGTTTAGGTGTACATAATTTTCAGCAAGCTTTTTATCAGCACTGGCTGCATCACCATGCCTAGTTATGCTATGAACCCCAGTTCTCCCTTTAAAATTGTGAAAACAGCCCTTACTGGCTTGAAATGTTTTATCACTATCACTCATTGATGGATTACCTTTTACGAGGTCTACTTTTCACAAATTATAGACTCAGGCTAGAATTTGCCATCTGCCTTTCATTTATTCATACTAATAATAGCTTTTTTACCTTGTATAACACTGCTGATTGACTTACTAATTTGAGTAACACCTTTAGCAACCCTAGCTTCCTTATGCAAATCTTTCATGCTGCACATATTAGTGAGATTGGTCCCATGGACGCTACTCATATTTTTCCACAATTTCCTTGTTCTTTTTGATTTTGTTTGTTTTATTTATCATCCCTCCTTCCTTAGTTTCTTTTGTAGCCTTTTTGGGGCCATTTTGATAGCAGTAATCATAGCAGTTATATGAAGCACTGACTGAAATCATGCCCACAAAAAACACACACACAATCTGGCCTCAGAATGATTTTTATGTATCCTTAAGTATGCTTTGCTGGCATCACCGGTCTTGTTTACAACTGCATAAATGGCCAGCATTTGGGTTGTAACTCAAGAATTTGGTCATAAGCTAAAGCTAAAATTTCATTGTAACCTCAGGCTGTTCACGTGTGAGACTGGTCGTAACTCAAGGATCCACAGTATATTTTTATTTCTAGAGCTATATGTATGTCAATCTTTCCTGCTATTTTCCATAATCCTCTATTATGTTTCCAGTTCTTTCTGTTGGCTCTGTATACTCATTTTATGTCCTACATACAAAATATCTATGATTTGAATTTTTTTTGTACCAGGAATTGAACTCAGGACCTCATGCTTGTCAGGGAGGCACTTGTACAATTGGTCTATATCTCCGACCCTGATTTGAGGTTCTTGAAGTATAATCCTGCTATTTCTCATAACTGCACACCTTACTGAATGATCAGTGTTTTGCGATTTTTTTTCATGCAATCTCATCTTTGGTGTGGCTTTATTTTTAAGGCTCTTATGCTGCTTCAGTTGAGTACTTCAGCTTCCAGAAAGGTTTTCTGTTTTGGTAGATGCTAGAGAAATATTGAAAGCCAAGGACCACTTTGGGATATTTATATTTAAATCTTAGAAAGCACATGATTGTGAAACTCCAAACGGTGTGCACATAACATTACCTTTCCCAATACTGACATGTCAGATAGGAATTTTAGATGGAAAGGTGTTATGGTATAGATAAAAAATATCCCCCAAAGTCTCATGTATTCATATGTGGAGCTTTCAGAAGGGGACTAGATTATTGGTTGCTCTCTTCTTCAATGGATTACTCCAGTTTTGAGCTGATGGCTGAATCTGCTGCTAGGAGATGGGGACTGGTAGGAGGTGGGTTACTGGGGGTGTGGCCTGAAAGCGGGTGTTTTTCTCCCTGGCTTTTCTCTTCTCTCTCTGCTTGGCAGCTGCCATCTGGTAAGCAGTCTTCCCCTGCCAGGCTCTTCCATCGTGCCATTTTTGCTCTAAACCAAGCATGCATGGTCTGAATCTCTCAAAGCATGAGCCAAATGAAAGATGTCCTCCTTTAATTTGTGCCCCAGTGACACAAAAGTGACTAATACAAAAGGGAAGGAGGAGATTAAAATACAATTCATGGTTCAAGGCATACTGTCCTCACTGGTCTATGTACGACTTGCTTTAAGAATAATATAAATATTATGTGCAATATCAGGACCCAAGGCAATAGCTATAACACTGACAATAACCTATATCTTATATACAAGTTTTTTCTGTACCTCTTGTATTTCTTCACCTCAGGTAATAGTTATAAATTCCATATGTATCATTTCTTTACATATACATGTGTAATCTATATCTTTAAAGATATTTTATTTAATACTGTACTGCTAAGATTCACTGATATTGTTGCAGGTCACTACAGTTCATTAATTTTAACCATGATGTAATGTTTCATTGCATGAACATAATGAAGTTAATGTTTTCCTTTATCCCACTGAGGAGTACTTGGAATTTTCAGATGGTTGATATGATGAAGAATGCTGCTATGAATATTTCTGTTCACCTTCTGTCTCTTGCTGTTCATGTGCGACTCTCTGTTTTGCGAATTTATATACAGGAGAAATTCCTGGATCATATAGTGTGTGGATTTTTAAGCCTAGGAGGTAACACCAACCCTTTTCCAGAGTGTCTGCATACATTTATGTTCCCTCCTGTAGTGTGTAAAATATCTGGAAGACCCACCTCTCTTCTTTCATGTTCATAATCATATTTTAAAACTTTAATCAAGGAAATCATTAGGGATTAGGTTTACTCCTCCTGGTTCAAGAATTATATAGGTAGAGTGAACTCATACCCTCGATTCATGGAGTAGTAGGTATCTGTTTCCAATGTCAGGGCTGAGATGCAGCTTAACAGAGTGCTTGACTACCATGCCCAGTGTCCTGTGTTCAGTCCCATTGCTGGAAAAAACAAACAAACAAACAAAAAAGAAAAATTCCCATAAAATCTCAGGAGAGACATTGTTTCCTTATAAGCACAAAAATGAAGATAGATGAATTCCTGCTTTTCTCTTGGGGCAGGAATATGTGGCCAGGAGAACATTGCTTTCTTCTAGCCAATTCTTAGGTCCTTAATGCTTACCGTTTAAGGGCACAAGTCTTTTCTTTATTCATTGTGACATGTAAAAAACCACTTCCTTAGGTTACTGAGGCAGTGCTCCCAAGACAGTCTTAACCTCTGCTCATGATTATTGGTTTGGTTGTCTTTGTTTTTGTTCTCTGGTGACTTTCTTTACTTTTCTGTTAGTTCAGTAACACATTTAAAAGAATATTGACTCTGTATCGTCCAAAATTTTGGGAGGTTTTATAGTGGAAATTGTTTCAGATGAGCTAGTCTTCCATTTCTGGAACCAGGAGCCTCACAAGTTCTCCCTTATTTCTAAGCTACCCAGGCATAGAATCCCTGTGATGCCGGGATTCCTGGCAGCTTGCACACAGTCACTGCTCTGAGGGTGAGGTCTCTTGGCCATGGGAAGCTGTCTCTTTTGTGTTGAGTTGCTCTGTATCTGGTTCTCTGCCATATGTTCTACTGTAAGAGAGAATCTGTTCCATACATAGCTCTGTGAATCACTTCCAAATTCTTTCCGACCATGCTCAGGCTAGTGACCCTCTGACCTACTTTGTATCCACTCATCCACCCATGGGAGCTTCTCACCTACCTCCAATTTGCATTTGAGAACTGGGTCAATGACTGTCCATCACGTTTGGAAGTAATAAATAATTCCAAGACAGTGGTCAGTAAGGATCAGGTGCAGGCAGTAAAGAAACCATCTTTCTGATAGGGTGGGAGGGCAGGCAGGAAATATCTGCCTAGGAAACTACAAAAAAGATGGAAATAGTAGAAGTAACATGTGGAACACTTACTATTCTTTGAGGTGGGGATTGCTGTTTATCACTGCAGTTGTGCTGTTAAAAAAGAGCAGGATGTCAGAGACATTAAATGACTTGCTCGGAGTCATCCAGTTAGGAAGTGACTAAGTTGTACTGAGATGGAGGCCTCATATCCACAATGCTCTCTTTCTTTGCTTCCTCACATCCTCTAGGAAGGTGGAACATTGTATGAAATGTTAGTACAGTGACTTTGAAACTTGGCCATGAATTCAGGACACCTGTTTCATGAAGAGGCAAATGAATGAATAGAATAGAACTGTGACTACTTTGGCCAACAGAGTGAGATGGAACTGATGATACTCAGTGACTGCCAAAGCAAGATCCTAAAATGCTGCTTCTGCCTTCACTCTCGGGGCACTCATGTTTGGACTCCTAGGTTTCCACATAAGATGCTGACCATCTTGAGATCACCATCTTGGAAGAATAAGGTATAGCCTATGGTGACAGCCCTATGGGAGCCTCACTTCCCAGCTGGCCCAGTCATCAGAGTGAGAAACCATTACATGAGTGAAGTCACTCGCGGATATCTGAGTCACCTAGCTGAAGCCCCTAGAACATCACAGCGGTGCCTTTTTGGACTCATGATCTATAGGATCAATGAACATAATAAACTGTTTCATATCACGAAGTGTTGGGGGGGTATGTAACGCAGTGTGAGCTAACAGGGACAACCCTCGAGTCTGCAGGGGCCCGAGACAACCTGCCAGCAAACAACAACCTAGGTTTCAGGGTAGGACGGCATGGGCACCCAGCGAAGGTCAGGTCTGATGGGGAGACGTGACATGAAAGGGAATAGATGATTATGAGCAAGCAGGGAAGTCGGGCTTTTGAAGACATTGCCTTTTGTTGGGGGCAGGAAAAAGGAGGAAGAAGAAGGGAGGCATAATTGAAGTTTAAGGGACTCTACGAGGAGGGCAGCATCAATTAATATGCTGGTGAAAAGATTGTGTTTGATTCAAAAATACACATTTTTGGGGGGAAGGTTAGCCTAACATGCCCATGAAACATACTATTTAAATGGAAGTACTGATTAATTCTTAAATTCTTAAAACTGATCAAAGACCTAGGTTATAAACAGAAAAACTGAATCTGATGGAAGAAAAAATTGGTAAAACTCTTAAAGACATAGATATAAGCAAGGAATTCATGAACAGAACCCAATTGCACAAGATATAATGCCAAGTGTCAGCAAAAGGAATCAAATTAAAAATGTGTACAGTAAAGGAAATGACCAACAGAGTAAAGAGGCAAACTTCAGAATGGGAAAACATTTTTGCCAGTTACTCCTTGGACAGAGGACTCATATCTACAATATATAAAGAACTTTTGAAAATTTAGGGCTCCAAAATAAAAGACTCAATGAAAAAAAAAACCAGGCCATTGACGTGAAAAGATGCTTCTCAGAAGAAAAAAATTACAAAAGGCCAATAAATATATGAAGAAATGCTCAACATATCTGGCTGTTAGAGAAATGCAAATGAAAACAACACTGATATTCCATCTCACCCCATTAAGAATGGCTATTATCAAGCACTCAGGAAACAACAAATGCTGGTGAGGCTGTGGAAAGAGGAAACTTGTGGAAAAAGGAAACTCTCTTACACTGTTGGTGGGAATGTAAGTTAATACTATGAAAATCAGTGTGGAGATTGTTCCAAAAAATTAAAAGCTATGCCTGTTCTAGGTATCTTTCCAAAAACAGCTAAAGTCATCATATTACACTCATATTCGTGTACTCAATTTTATAGCAGCACACCTCACTAAATAGCTAAATTGTGAAAGTGGTCAATATGTCCATCAACAGACGAATGGATTAATAAAATGTACACTAGATACACAATAAACTACTCCTCACTCAGTGAAGGACAAATCTGAGTCATCTATAGGACAATGGGTGGACCTGGTGACCACATAATTAAATGAAATAAATCAAACTCAAAAAGTGAAGTATCACATGGTTTCTCTCATATGCAAGACCCCAAACTGAAACCTTGTAAAGAGCAAAATAAGAAAGAGATGATAGGAAACTGGGAGTAGATTGCAGAGAACTAGGGAGAGGGGGAGTTGGGAGAAGGAAGGGGGAGTAAAAATGATCAAAATGTGATGCATATGCACCCATCCCTCAAGATGAATGTAATTATTATGTATCACAAACATACACTATTAGGAATTATCTTTTGTCCCCTGCATGGCAGAACTAGCTCTTAGGAGATTTGTTGAAGTGATTGACACTTTGAGGAGATAGGGAATGCATACAAAACCTTGAGTATCAGAAGGCCATACCCTTTCATCATTCATCATGTCTCCCATGTGCTCCTTCTTGAGACCTTTGTTCTAAGAGCACCTTGCTTGGTAAAATGAGGTACGGCAGCATCAATATGAACACCCACTGTCCTGCTGTCTCCCCGCTCAGGGCTGAGCCAGTGCCTGCAATCTCTTCATCAGTACTTTATCTCTTCTCACTGGGGGCTGGCACAGTCGGGCCTCTCTCCGGAGCTATTAATATGTGAGCATACCATTAAAGTTGTGTATGAATGTGAATTCCAGCCTAATTGGAGGAAGGGTGGAAAGAGACTCACAATTCAACATGTACAGGGTGATTTGGGGACAGGGCACTGAAAAATAAAGTCCTGGGAACCTGAAACCTTACAGATGTAACCAGAGACAGGATTGAGGGTAAGATTTCTTCTGTGTAAATAGGTTGAACCCTCTCTTCCGTGCTTCTGCTTTCTTCAGTGTGGGCCTCCCCAGAGCTCCCTCCAACCCTGCTTATTGTCATAGTTACTGATAAGGTCTTTGAGAGCACTTCCTCAATGTTATTGAAGTAATAAGTTGCTGAGATTTCTGCCAACTGATATCTCTGATTTCCAAAGAAATCACAAGAAAATTGGCCTCAAGTAATATGCTCATTTGTTCACTTGGCTTCATTTATTTGTTATTAAATCTTGATGTAGGGACTTCAAAAATCATCTTGCCCAGTGATCTCATTTTGCAAATGAAGAAACCGAGGCTCAGAGTAGAGTGGTTATATAGTAGGACCTACAAGACTGTTCTTGAAATCCTTCCCAAAAAACCAACTGCTGGTGATGTTGAATAGACTTCCTAGTGAATAGACATCCCTAGTGATTACACAGAACATTCAATATAACCTTTTCCAAGAATCTACAATATAGGATCATAACCTCAATGAACGGAGTATAGTGGTTTATGTGGAGGGAAAGATGAAAGGGTCTGTTTCTTTTTTTATTTTATTTTAAAGAGGATAAAACAGAATAAAACCAATAAAAAAACAGTATAAGAGATATAGGACTTCAAAGCATTGCAAAATCAACAACAGTTACCATAATGCCTTTTGATGTCTTCAAAATAGCTGCAGTAACTTTGGACACAGTAAAAATCAAACAGAACAGAAGAGAATAGAAACAATAAAAACTAGACAATGAATGCAATAAAGGACTTCAAAACAAGCCAATAGTAAGTCCAAAACTGCCACCATAATGTATCTTGCTATCTTTGAAATAGCCGCTCTGCCATTGTACTTGACATAATCAAACAAATCAGAAGAAACCCAACCCAACAAAACAATAGAAATGATATAGGACTTCAAAACAAGACCATAGGGAATAAACAATGGCTGCAACCCTCAGAAGGAGATTCCCCCCAGATGTCACACTGTGTACCACTGTCCTCTGAGCCTATGATGAGACCACTGGCCATAGACCTGCAATATTAGTGAAACACCACAGGCATCCAATTGCGTTGTACCTCCATAGCTATCACAGCCTGTGTTTCTCCGGATTAAGACTGTCTCTTATGGTGGGGCTGGGGTGTGGGGTGTGTGGGGGGGTTGGTACTTCTTGTTTGCCATCCTGTGTGCTGGAGGGAGCTGGGGTCTGTCTGTTTCAGTCCAGCGGCCTGTGCATGGTGTTGGTTCCCAGACTGGGTTTGCTTGCTATGTGGCTTTGTTCTCTCTACCTCCAGTCTGTGAATGGCCAAGGGGTCTGTTTCTAATACATACTGAACGCAGAGGGCAGCCTTAGATCTTTGAGGGCTCAGTATGAAGTGTATACGTTTCTAAGAAAGAGTCTTGGGAGGACCTTTGAGACCCTGATTTCACTGAAAAACTCAGAGAGGAAAAGAAAATGAACCAATGATCTTCTCAGTAACATCCTTATTTTTGTTCACAAAGGAGAGATGCTATCTAGTCTGCAAGGACAACTAACAGAGATTTGGACATGAAGAGGACGTGACGAATAATCTCCTTAAAACTGGAAATTGTGTCAGGGAAGGGGGAAGCAAGCAGGCACGAGAGGCAATGACTGGAAGTTGTACTTTCTCAGGATGTCATTCTGGAGACTGTTCAGTGCAAGAGTCCATTGACTGAATGTAAAACCTATCCCTACACCAAGAATTTAATAATTCTGGTATACATGAATATATAGCATTATTTATCATGGAAATGTTAGTGTAACAGTCTAAGAGAATTAGTCCCAGATTTGAGTATCACTCATAATGGAATATTATGTAGACAGTCAGATTTGTGCAGTTCTATATTCATTATCGTGAAAATTTTTCTATAATTGTTTTTCAGTGAAAATATATCATTTACATGAAATAGTAGCTCATAGACATATCAGTCCATTTTCTGTTGCTGTAACAAAATACCTGAAGCCTATGCTTTTTTTTTTTTTAAAGAAAAGAGGTTTATTTAGCTCCTACTTTGGAAGGCTGAAAATCCAAGGCTGGATAACCCATCTCTTTGGTGTCTGGGGAGGGTCTCCTTGTCTATGTCACTACACGGCAGATGGTACCATGGCCAGGGCATGTGTAAGAAGGAGCCACCATGTGACAAGACGGAAAGCCAGAGAGCAGGGACAGGCCAGTGCTGTTTTTTATATAACAAGTCACTGTCTTGGGAACTAACCAGAGCTCTGTGAAAGCTAAATCTCTCCAGCAATCCTGTCTTCCCAGTGGCATAAACACCTCTCACTAGGCCCTGTCTCTTAGAGTTTCTCCCACTTTTTAATACTGCACTGTTGAGGGACAAACTTGGAACACACGAGCCTTCGGGGTCTACACTCAAACCGTATCCAAACAGTATGTAATCATGTGTGTGTATGTCTATATAATCTCTCAGGTTTGTTTTGAGGGAGGCCTGTGCAAATACTTCCAACAAAATACTGGCAATGGTTACTTCTGGGGAAATTATTGTTTCATATTTCCATAGTATTATGTATTGGTAGAGTTTTCTAATAATATTTTCTTCCCTGATGTAGTTTAAAGTCTTTTAAAAATCTTCTCTCTCTTCATGAGAGCAGATTTCTAGGAGAAGAGTCTGGAGGGGAGGAAGAGGATGCTGGGTTGAAGCCAGAGAGGCCATGGTTGTCCCTACATGCAGAATTGTACAAGGAAACAGAGGCTTTCCAATCCATTGTTTCCCACTTTCCACTAAATGTCCTACTGGACTACTTGATGTTCTGAGAATGCGGTTTTAATACCATCTGCACTGTGAAACCTTCCTGGGATCCGCTGGTAGTCAGGGAATTACAGATATTTGTTCACACATCTGCTAAGTGAGCTAGACTGTGATCGCCTCAGTGGCAATCACAGCGATGGGGATTATAATCGTAGGACAGCCAGGAGAGGTGCCCTGTGGTATTGAAGGATGAGAAATGCTATGGTAGCAAGGAGATAAAACATAGCATGGTATGGAGTGGCAAAGAGCTGGGGCCAGCTTAGTAATTATGCTAACAAGAAAACATGCTGAAAAATTCAATCCTTAAATTAAATAAAAATTTAAACAGGAGGAAAGTCTATAAGAAGATACTATTTTTCATCTATCACATTGGCTATGTTGAAAAGGTTTTTATGATACAATATATTGCTAATGTTACAGGAAGATGGAAACATTTGCTGATGCAAAGGGGAACTGGTAGTTTTTGGAAGGCAGTATGTCACTTAATTTCATTTATTTTTGGCTAAATCAATCATATTATTATAAATTTTTCCTATGTTATATGCTTACACATGTACGAAATGGCATGTGTGCAAGGTTATCCATTATAGTATTTTTTCTTTTTGGTAATAGCAGGTGTTTGGAATCCATTTGAAGGTTATTAATAAAGAAGAGACTAAATAAATGTCTATGCAATGGAATACTCCGCAGATTTTCAAAAGAAGAAAGCAGCTCCGTGTGCACTGATTGGAATGATCTCTGAGATATGCCTTTGAATGAAAAAAAAAGCAAAATGCATAATGCTATAATCTATTAGGATTGTGAAAACTGAAAGGGAAAGAAACTGTTCAAGAGGAAAGAACAACTGGGAAAGGGAAAAGAGAGGAGAAAGAAGGGAAAAAAACTATATACATAACTATACTACTGATCTCTGTTAGTTCATCAAAAAAGAAGGATTTGTGCTTTCATTGTTTGCTTGTGTGATCTTTCTTTCGTGCCTATATCTTGTAATCTGAGCAACTACTTTGAAGATAACAGTGCACAGTATATTAACCATTGTTAATCTCCCATTGTTTTGTTTTGAAATTCTGTATCATCGTTTTTATTCTTCTTATTCATTAAAAAAACTTTTAAAAAAGAATGTGACTAACAGGGTGTATATATATGTCTGAAGTTCATGGTTACATCTGTGTCACTGTTGCTAGGACTGGGGAGGAAGTATTCTGAAACAAAGCAGTAGTGACTGGGCCGTTTACCAGCAGAAATTAGTTTCTCGCAGTCCTGGAGGCTGTAAACTGTTGTTCAAGATGCATAAGGGTTTCTCCTCCTCCACTCGCACGTGGCTGTCTTCTCCCCGTGTCTCAACGTGGTCTTCGTTCTGAGTCTCTGTTTAAACTCCTCTTTTTCATAAGACCTCCGGCATATTGGATTAGTGCCCACCCTAATGACAGCGTTTAACCTTATTCACCTCTTTAAAGACCCTGTTTTCGAATGTGCCTCATCGTCGCCCTCTGAAATAGCGGGGGTTGGACTTTGTCATGTGAATTCAGGATGAGGAAAGAACTACAATTATCCCCTAACAAGCAGGTATACGTGTACTCTGAAATATTCCTCTGGGAGGCTGAGCTGGAGGTGACCAGGCGACCACGCTGCCCTTATGGGGGAGGGGACTGCTGAGCTGATGAGCTAGTGGGGGAAGATTTGTTTTTGTGTCTTTTGAAGTTTGTGTCATACACCGTGCCATTCGTGGCTTAGAACTTAATAGATAAAATTAAGGGGGGAAGATAGGCTATTTCCCTTTTGCTCTGTATTAAACAGTCCTTCTTAATCTTGGCTGGAGAGTGATGATTTAGCATTAAAGTCAGCCTCAAAGGTCTGGGTCTGCATCTTTCTGTATTTCTCTGACTTGGAAAAGCTTTTGTCTTACGTAACCATCAGTAACAACCTGCTGAGACGTGTCCCACATGGACTACACAGCAGTGTATCCTGGAACAATGCCTTTATGCCAGCCATATGGACAGGATCGGTGGTGGTGGTGGTGGAGGAAATTCCTCTTAGGGATTTCTGCCTTGGAGTGCAGGGTGCCGCATCTCTGCTCCCAGACCTCCTGCTCCCGCCCTCCCCCAGCTACTTTGGCCTCCTGGGCTTCCTGGAGAAGGTCCAGCTGGTGAGACCCTGCCTAAGCACTCACTCTGGTGCTCTGACCACCCTCTGCCAGATGTCCAGCAGCTTCTGCCCTGAAAAGCTTTGTTCCATCTCATTTCTTGAAGGATAGTTACCTACCTTGCTTTTGCATTTGTGTTGGCCACCTCTCTCCACCCAGCCTCACTCCCTCAGTCCTAGTCCCAATCAATGCTCTGCTCTTTGGGAACTTTGCTTCCACCCTATCGCCTTCTAAGATACTGCAGAGTTTTCTTGTCTGTCTCCTTCACTAGAATATAAGCTCCACGAAGTCAGGAATCTTTGGCTGTGTTGTTCACAGACGAGTCCCCTGGAATCTCATCGGCACATACGAAGTGCTCTGTAAATACGGTAATCGTGTGCCTTTTCTGCCCAAGGAAGAATTTTTCACCCTAGACTTTGTCACCTCCTCTCTCCTACGATCTCCCATTTAGTAGGGTGACTACTGTACTCACCTCACCTCAGTGTCAGGCCCCTGCTAGGCACCTGACCTGTTATCTCATTCTTCTGCATGACTCCTGTGATGAAGAGATCAAGAACATGCTTATTTTGCAAAATACAAGAACTAGGTCAGGGTCATTAACAGTTCAGCAAGCATCCATATTTTTTCCACATTTTAAAACATGCATTTATGACTTTCTGTGATACACTGGCCTCCCTTTCTGGAATGGCTCTGGTCTTTCCTCATTCTCTCAGTCTCTAAATGCCTGTTTGTCCACCTTTCTAAAAATTACATCTACTTGCCCATTTTAACAGGAATTTGATGAGTGAGGCTGGGGATGCTGAGAGCTGTGCTCAGATAAATTTCGTGACAGACTCAGATGTGTACAGGAGTGCTGTTCCGTAAACAGAGATGAAGTTCCTGCTAGTGAATTTTAAAGGTCTCCTCATGAGATAATCATAACCGATTCCTCCATCCTCATCTCTAGCTCAGCTCAACTTTTCCCTGGCAAAGGCAGGCCTAGCTGGTGTTACCTCCAAATCTGGGTGAGCAAGAGGATGTCCAAGGGTAAAACAAAAACAAAAACACACAAACTCATCTTCTTGCTGGTTTGTTCTCTTGATTTTAGATGAGTCAATACAAGTGTAAGAATCAGATATAATCTAGCACAACAGAAAAATCCCCACAATGGTTTTTAGCAGGGAAGGCGTTACGCAATTTCTTTAGATGTAAATTCACCTTCCTAATGATGGGTGCCTGGGGCTTCAATTACAGAAAGATAGCGTTCCTAAAGCCTGCAGTTTTTCCTGTTTCTTTCTCTGGAGCCAGGCTGGCAAACCTCCAAGGGCTGTCCCAGTCTGCAGAGGTGGAGGAGGCAGACTGGGAGGAGCAGCCTGAGCAGAAGCATGGAGAGGAGTGCGCGGGGTGGGTGTGGTGGCCGTGCAGATGTGTCATCTGGATCCTTCTCCCAGGACAGGCTTGCTGCCCGGCTGCAGAGACTCCAGCTCTGTCAGACTCTGCCCCAGCTCTGCAGAGTGGCTGCCCAGGTGGCCGCACCCTCTCTGGGAAAGTCTCAGCCAGTGACTGAGTGCAGCAGGAATCAGCTATACCTGATCGGAGACAGTGGCAGGCCAGGTTTTGCTCCTTCGCCCTGTGATAGATTCCTGAGTGTGCATTGTGTTCCTGGGGCCTGACCCTGTTTCCTCCCTCTTGCTTTCTGGAGTGTTGATTGCTATAAATACATTAAGTTCTCAAACTCCTGTTTAATGTCTCTTGCTTCTGGAAAACTCAGCCTATGACCCTGGGCCAGGGGCTGGGGTCTGTCTGTCAAGTTGAGACAGTTCTAGGCCCTTGTTTGAGGGGGAGATGGGTGGTAACAGAGATGACACCCAGAGTGCCAGCAGTTTCTGAGCTTCAGAAGTCCATTAAAGGCAAATGAGCAGCACTCAGGGAAGCAGAGACAGGAGGGTCACAAGTTGAAGCCCAGCTTGGGTAACATATGAACTGGGCGACCCTATTTTCAAAGAAAGGTGAACGCACATCTTTACTATGCATATTCTATTCTCCTACGCATCGCATCCTGTGAAGACTTTTCCATTTCTCTGCAAAGGCATTTTGTCTCCTGATTCCTCCACCTCCCTCTGGACTGATCTTTCTGGAACCCGTAGGTGATCATGTCATTTCCTTGCCTCAAACCACTCAAAGACTCCCAGCAAAACTCAAGATCAGGGCAACCTACTTGAGGTCTGGGCTTGGTTTGGCTCCTTAAACTTACTTTCCTCGGGGCCTGAGACGGGGCTTGACACACAGTAAATGTTAAGGAAATGTTTTATGCAAGAAAGAACAAATGAGAAAGAGCAGAACCCAAGGTGTCTGGCTTGACAGATGCCTCTTCAATGGAGCGCAAAAAAGAGAAGCTGAGCTTGCCTGGGACCTCTCCCACTTCTCATCCTGGCTACTGAGCAGGTCCAGGGTCAGCTGGGTATCAGACTCAACCGCTGAAACAGTAGTGCTCTCCTTTGCTAAAGAGAGCTGCCAACTAAGCCTGGGGAGGAGGGAGGGCCATGGCCAGATGGGGCATTGTCAAGGCAAACTGCAGTTTCATGCCCATGGTGGTGAGGGTCAAGTGGCCACATCTGCCACATCTCACGTGGCAGAAATGTGCACTGGGTCAGGTCACCCAGTACAGGGGCAGACTCTTGGGGTGGAGCAGAAGAGGAGTGGGTGGAGTTGAGCCACACTGGACCTTCCATCTGGGACTGCTCAGAAGGTCCTCAAACCTGAGTTCGTGGCAGACAGCAACCACCCAGAGAATGAAGGGACAGTCAGTGTTGGCCAGAGAGCTGGCAGCCACTGCAGAGAACCGTGACAACGGCTGGCTAGAGGGGCAGCCTCTGGAGATAGCAAACCCTCCCTCTCTCCTGTCCACCTCTGTCACTGGAAGGGTGCTTTAGACCTCATGGGAACCCCAGGTCTGGCCTGGGTCACTAAGTTTGAAGATGTAAATTGCCTTTTAATACAATGCAAAGGAGATCTGAAAGGGTGTGATCAAAGACAAGAATTTAAAAACAAAACAATTTTGTGTCTGTGCCATATCAACATACTTAGAGTTATGCCACTCTGTCTTTCAAACTTTGAGGGACCACCAGCCACCTCAAGTCTACCTGGGAAAGAGGTGGTGCCCTAAGATAGTGCTGTCTCTCTGCTCCTTCTCCGGCCTAGGCACTGGGATGGGCTATGGAAACGGTCATTTCCCCTTCATCTCAGTCTCAGCAGTAGTGGCGATTGGCTATGTACTCCCTGATTGCCAGCCAGTGTTTCAAATTCTTTTTTTTTAATTTATTTTTTATTATTTTGAAGGTAGTAAAATACAACAGAGCAAGACGGAACAAACCAATTGAGACAGTGTAGTGAATTGGTACAGAACCTCACAGCAGGTTGCCGGGATAACAGTAATAGGTATCATAGTATATCTCGTTATCTTTACAATAGTTGTTCTTTCAATCAGGTATAGCAAAATGAAGGGAATACAGAATGTTATAGAACTTATCATAACAGAATATTGAATACAGCAATATCATTCATCAGGACAAAGCAAAAGAGTGATAAAAATATTTGTCTTCAAAGAGATGGTAGAAGGAAATCCCCCTTATTTGCTATATTACATATGGTCAGCCTCCCAAGAGATGCTTAGATCCCTGGCTCCCACTTGCTAACGGGAGAGGGGGGATGCGGAAGGATGGGATGTTTGATTTTCAGCCCGCACACTGGTAGGCTCACAGCCTTTTACCAGGGCAGTAAGCTGGTTGCTTGGTTTCCCAGCGCCCTAAGTTCCAGCATGGCTCAGATCTCAGGAGATGCTGTTGCTTCTTGCCCTGTGGTGGCCGTGGCTTCCCAGGCCACAGCCACTTACCAGGGCAGTGAGCTGGTTGCTTGGTTTCCCATCACCCTCTCAAATTCTTGATGTGTTTTAATTCATACTATCTTCTTAAACATGAATCTTTTTAAAAATTAAATTAAATTAAATTTTATTTTTTGAGACAGGGTCTTGCTACATAGCTCCCGCTGGCCTTAAACTCACTGAGTAGCCCTAGCTGACCTCAAACTCACAGCGATCCTCCTGCCTCAGCCTCCCGAGTGCTGGGATTACAGGCGTATGCCATCGTGCCAGGCCTTAACATAACCCTTAAGGTATATTTTATGAATCTCCATATTTTCATGAGGAGAAACTACAATAGTTTAAGCAACTTGTTGAGTTCCCTAACTAGCCAACCACCATAGCAAGGCTTATGAAGAAGACGTAGTACCTGCCCTGCCATACCCAGAAGCCGCCAGGGACACATCCCACCTTTGCCCCACTATGCCTGGGGAGACAGGAGGGCTGCAGAGAGGTGAGCGTTGCCAGGACAGACAGCAGCGCAGCCTGCCCATGTGGTGAGGGCCAGGTGCTCACGTTCTCTACCTCCCACTGCAGGGCTGTGATCGCAGCGTCCTACCACTGAGAAAGAATGTTACTGCTGTGAGTGGGAGTACAGATTCTTCCAAGTAGATCTCTCTGTTAGAATAACATGTGAATAGGGCCGGGGATTTAGCTCAGTGGCTTAAGCGCCTGCCCGGCAAGCGCAAGGTCATGAGTTCGATCCTAGGTACCAAAAAAAAAAAAAAAAAAAAAAAAAGAATAACATGTGAACAAACAAAAGATTATAATCTAGAGTTGCATTTCTCTGTTATATTGTTTCGTAGTAAATAATAAGAAAAAGGTGAAATTCGAGGGGTCTCTGAACGTTGAGTGAGTGTTTCTCCACCCCGAGGGATATTGGCATGCTGGCTGTCCCTTTACCCCCTCTGCCCACGGGGCATCTGGGCTGGCTGCACACAGCTTGTTTAAAGATGCAGAAGCAGAATGCTTTGGCCGCAGACACTTCAGATTGCCAGGTTTCTGCCCACTCCATGGTGTTGTCCAATCTGGCCACTTCACCTGCCCTCGGAGAAGTAAGAAAGTGTAGAGATGTACATGGGCTATGGAGCCAGACTGTCTGGGCTTGAATTCTCAACCGAATGACTCTGAGTTGATAATGGCCCCGTGTTTCATTTCCTTTACCATAAAATATGCTGGTAATAAATTCTACTTTACAGGGTTGTGGACAGGATTAGTAAATCACTATGTGTAAAGAACTCAGAAAACTCAGCGTGTGATAACCTACAATGCAATAAATGTTCATGCTTATTCATTCCTGTTCTGACTCCTAAGCCAAGGTTAAAGGGGAAAAAGATTATTCAGAACCACAGAGTTAAACTTACAGTCGTTCTTCCCTCATTGACAGGGGACACATCTGTTCCAAGGTCCCCAGTGGCTGTCTGAAGCCCTGGATGGTACCACGGCCTGCATTTCCTGCAGTGGCCTCCTTCTTAGCCCCCATCGTTCCATGTCATGCAGTTTCTATTACGTTGCATCTGCTGTCAACCACATTCCCAAAACACCACATAGAAAATTCCAGATATAAAGCATGTATAGGTGTTATGTTGTGTTCAGGAAAAATATCACAGTGTTGGTCCCATTCCACCCAGGATCCACCCGTGACCCTCCCCTCCCGTGAGTCATCTTAGCAGCCGTCTCTGTACCCATCCATCACTGGTGTACCTCAGTGCTGGGGTTTAAGAAATGATTATTTTGCATCATAGCAGCACCGAAGCACAAGGGCAGTGATGCCAGCAATTCAGATGTGCCAAAGAGAAGCCGTAAAGTGCTCCTTTTGAGTGAAAAGGTAAAAGTGCTTAAGCTATTTCAGGAAATAAAGAGAGAGAAAGAGAGAGCACCTTCACATAACTTTCACCACTGCCTGCATTGCTCTATTTTATTATTATCATTAATGTGTTACTGTGCCTAATTCACAAATTAAACTTTATCATGGACATATCTATACACAGGGTTTCATACTCTCTGTGGTTGTAGGCATCTGATCATTGAAGGTTTTGGAACATAACCTGGAAAAAAGAGACTATCATGTTATGCTTTGAAAAATCCTTTTAATTTTAGATATCTGTAATTGAGGCTGTAGCAGAAAATAGGAAGTGAGCAGTATTTCACTTCTTCTACCTTCTCTTCTAGTATCTTTTTTTCCTTATCAGTACCATTTCTTGGCAAAGTTGAAAAAATGTTTATTTATACATCCTTGCAGTACATAATGATTATCTTTGCAGTACACAACGATGACTTTCCGTGTGGGGAATCATACATGTACATAAATCACACATCTCAATTCTCTTTTCCCCTTCCCCTCCACTCCTGTTTAAACTTTTTTTCCTTGTAAAGTTTACAACATCACAATCTACTTTGTTCCATAAGTTCCCCTCATGGTTTAACTTTGATTGCATATACAAGTGGATTTCATATTCGCCATTAGGATTTGTTTGACAGCATTTCTATTTCTGAGGTGTGAGGTTCCAATTCAACTCTTGATTGGCTTGTTTATGTTTCAAAGAAGGGCTCATGCAGGCGTGCTGCCTTCTTGCTTGAGTTCTTGTGTATTTCAAGGTGCCAGTGCTCTGCATTAATACCTAAGTGGCAACTGAAATTGAAAATGTAATTAAAAACTTACTAACAAAGAAAAACCTGGGTCCTGATGAGTTCACAATGGAGTTCTACCACAAATGTGCAGAGGATCTAATGCCATTCCTCCTTGCTTTCTTATCTAGCCCTTGATTAACATAAATAATCTAATACACTACTGTTTTAGATTATTTTATATGGGTGACTCTTTGTGACAACTTTCTTATGTAAAATCCCACAGATTCCTTATCTTAGCTGCAGCCTGAGGGTTCTTCCTTCTCCTTTCTCTGCAGTTTGAGGGCTTCTGAGGAGATGAGGCTCCCACAGCCCTCGCTGGAGTACCTGGACACGGTGCTTTCCTGAGAGCCCATTAAAATGTCCAATTAAGTACCTATAACCCTCAGCTGGTAGTATACAACACTCCTGTGTATATTTTGCCTCAGCCCCATGCAGCCTTCTAGACACTGCCCAGCCTTGGCTCTCTCTGTCCTTTGCCATGGTCCTGTGGTGGCTGGTAGTGGCTTCTGCTCCCAAACCCTTTCTGTTGACTTCTGCCAACCATCTTTTTACTGTCTCGGTCAGATCCTCTCCAAATTAGAGCAGGAAGGTAGGGCCATCCCTCAATATGATCAGGATGTTGCCATTTGACCTGTGTCCTTCCACACTACTTGAAGGAAAGGCAAAATATGAGATGGTGACCACGTGGCATCCATCAGAACGTCCTGTTCCTTACTCTAACAGTTTTCAACAGTTAAGGCAGAGACTTGAATGTCTTTCCTTGTGACAGTCAGTAGTGTCTTTTTTTATTTGTTTTTGAAATGACATTTTAGAAGGTTAGTTTGAATAGATGTAGAATTCTGGGTTTCTGGGTATTCTTCTGTCTTCTCATCCCTTAAACACCTAAAACATCGTCCGTTGTCTTCTGCTCTCCGTGGTTTCAGCAGTGATTCACCGGACTCCTCCACTATGCGATCCATCATTTCTTTCTCTGGTTACTCTCAGCATTTTTCCCTTAGTTGAGTTTCAATCACTTGGACTGTTTGCCCATTCCTGAAGTGGAACTTACTGGTAATTTCTTTTTTAACCTGCTGTTCTTACTTTTGTTATGCATTGTGACTTTATTCATATTCATCATTCCTGGTGCTCAATGAACTTCTTGGATCTTTTCCTAAATCTAAAGTTATGCCTTTCAATACATCAGGGAACTTTTGTGTTTTTTTGAACAGGACATAAGAAAGCATAAATTTCAAAGCTAGACAACCAGAGATCTTTACTATCTGTCATATTGTCTCTTGTTTTCTTCCAAATGGTTGTCCATATCTTTGCATATGGGGAGCTCATACTAAATAACATAGCCAATCTTTTCACAAGATGTGTAGTTCACTGGCTCCCACTTGCTAAGAGGGGGGGACACGGGATGGGGGACAGGACACATGAGATGTCTGATTGTCAGCCCACACGCCGGCAGGATCAGCCACCCCCCAGAGAGGGGAAGAGCTCCTCATTCTCCCGGCACCCCGAGTCAACCGCAAGGTGCAGGTCCCGAGGTGCCAGGGTCTCTCCCCTGCAGGCCCCTAAAGTCCGCCATACTCACCTGCTATCTCTTTCCGATGAGTTGACCATTACATTTCCAAATTTTTAAAATGGCCAACAGATCACAGAAAGAATTCTCTTCAGGCTCCTGTTAGAAACCAGCAGCTATCGCAGTCTGCTGGCCTTGCTTCAGGGCCATCATCAGGGAACTTTCAAGCCATTATCTCTTCAGATATCTTTTCTCTTGGTCCCATTCTCTCTTCTACTTATGGAATTCAAATTACACATGTGCATATATTTTGACATTGTTCTATGGTTCCTGAGACTCTGTTGATAGTTTTTAAATTTTAAAAATTTTTTTGTCTTGAGATTGGACAACTACAGTGTATCTACAAGCCCGCCAACTTTTTTTTTTTTTTTTTTTTGGTGCCGGGGATTGAACTCACGATCTGGTGCTTGCAGGGCAGGTGCTTAGGCGACTGACCTAAACCCCTGGCCCTCCTCCAACTTTTAAAAGTTCAAGTCCATCCGGTGAATTTTTAATTTCAAATGTTATTTTCAGCTATAAAATTTCCACGGATTCTTTTTTTGCATGCAATATATACATGTATATTAGTTTCTCATTTATTGAAAGTATCTTTCCCTTCACTTCACTGAGATGGGACCTAGGTGTCTAAGTACCCTTTCCTGCTCATTCCCACACCTGGGGCTGCTGGGCTTGTCTCAGTTGACTGCCTTGTCTCTGGATTCTGGCCCATGTTTTCTTGCTCTCTGCAGCTTGGATACTTTTGGATTGTATTGTAGACATTGTGACTTTGGTGCTGTGGAGTTCCTACCTCTTTTCTATTCATCTGTTGGGTGCTGACATTTTGTTTTAGCAAACAGCTCATCTAAAATGGACTCAAACTCCAAAACTCTGCTCTTTGCAGCAGCTCCACTGGCAGCTCAATTTGCTCTATTTTTAGCAAGGCTCCTTGGAGTCTGCCTTATGTGTGTTTCAGGGACCGGACTGAACCTTTGCTCTGAGTTATAAAAACAGAATCTGGGTTTCTCTCACCCTGGCTGTGGAGTTTCTAGAGCTTTTCTGTTTCTCTGCTGAGTAGTGATGCTTTGCTTTAGCAAGCACAGAAGATGGACGCAGAGCCTCAAACCCTGTCCTTTGCAGCTGCTCCACTGCCCTTCATTTTCCCTATTTTTAGCAAGGCTCCTTCCAGTCTGCCTTGGGTGTGTGTGTTTCGAGGATCCGACACAGCACTGGCCTGAGTTTAAACACAGAACCTGGGTTTCCCTCACTCTGGCTCTTTCCTTTCTAGCTCCTCCCCTGCTTTGCAGTACACGCTACCAGAGTTTTAACCAATCTCACACTCTGCCAACCTCAGCGTGTACTCAGGCTAAAAACTGCACAAATAAGTCACTTTCTTTTGCTGTTCTATTTTCCCAAAATTTGACTCCCCTCCAGATTGTATCTGCTTCTATTTATTCTCTAGCACTGTTACATTGGCTTTTAAAAAAATTAATTTTAAAAAATTTGGCCACCATTTTCTGCTATTATGTGTAAGAGAGCAGGGCCTAGTAGAATTTATTTGTCTATACTTAAAGAGGAAATTGCTGGTAGCTTTTTTTATCCATTGTTCTCTCTCTCTCTCTCTCTTTCTATCTTGAGACAGGGCCTCACTATGCAGTTCAAACTGGCCTTGAACTTCATAGCCCAGGCTAGTCTAGAATTGGCAGTGATCCTTCTGCCTCAGCCTCTGGAGTGCTGGGATTACAGGTGTGGGCCACCATGCCCAGATTATTGTTTTTACTCTTGTTATCCATTGTGTTGAGTGTTGGGAGGGGTGGGTTTTGCCATCTTTATCTGGAAGTTTTCTTAAGCTGTCTTACTTTCCTGTCTTACTTTCCTGAGTCTCAGCTTTACAGCCTATAAAATGAGGAAAATAGTTCCTTCCTCCTAGAGTTATTGCAGGATTGAAGTGAGACAGTGCAGGTAAAGCCTGTTAGTACAGAGGCTGGCAGTTAGTAAGATTATTAACATTATTTTTGGTGTCCAGATCTCCTCCCTAACACAGTGCCTGGTGTATAATAAGAGATAAATAAATACATGAGAATGAGTAGAAAAGTCAGCGGGGGTGCCTGCCGCACACCGTGGAGTGGGTTGAGGCAATGCACTGGGCCCTCTGCGTACAGAGAGGCCTGTGCCACGCAGCTCCCCCTGCGGCCAGGCTGCAGTTCCACAGGACTTTCCCTCTCATCCACATGGTGGTTCCTGACGCAAGCCGCAGCCCGAGGGCTGAGGGCCACCCTGCAGAACTAAGTGAAGTCTCCAAGTCCTTCTTCGTCCACTTTCCAGGAGGCACAGCGAGGATTGCGGGACCCTAGAAGGGAGCGCTCCTGACAGGGGGCCTTGGAGCAAGGGCGTGAACACTGCGCTGGGTGGAGCCATAGCACAGACCACGTGGGTAGGTGTGGGCCCGCAGGAGCCCTCTGCTTCCAGCTTCCAAGACTGTGACACCCTGGCGTTAAGGAGGAAGTCATCTCCTCACCTCAGGGCCAAAGTACCGACCTCTGGCAGGCAAATCCCATGCTCTAAAACCAGGGGCATGTTTATTGGGGTGAAGGGGCCTGAGTGTGACCCCTTTGTCACCTGCAGGGCGCCCCAAGGGGAGCTGCCTGAGCAGAGTCCTTGGATCAAATGCACAGACTTACAAGACATTACTAATCAAGCTGCACACTCTACAGTGGTTACGTTTTATATTATGTGTTTTACCACAGTAAACAAATGATCAAAATAATATATGCCCACTTAGACAATTTAAAAAATTAAGACAGATTTAAAGAAAAAAATCTTATCCCATTGACTGTCTTCCTTTTGTGTAAGTGAATAATTTTTTAAAATTTAATTGAGATTACATTGTAATGTGGGTTTTTTTATAATTTAGTACTGTATTATGAGCATATTTGTTATTAAGTATTGGTTGAAAATGTTTTAATGGATTTAAAGAAATTTTTTTGTCCTTTTGAGACAGGGTCTCATTATACAGTTCAGGCTGGTCTTGCGTTCACTTTGTAGCCCAGGCTGGTCTTGAACTTGCAACGATCCTCCTGCCTCAGCCTCCTGGAGTGTTGGGATTACAAGCGCATGCCACCAAGCCCAGCTAAAGCAATGTTTTATAGAGTCTCAAAGTGTATTTAATTCAGTGGCTATTTAGGCAGTTTTTACTATTTTTTTTCTGATAAAATGACACTTCATAATACTAACTACTCAGGAGGCTGAGTCAGGAGGATCACAAATTTGAGGTCATCTTGGATAATTTAGCAAAATGCTGTCTTTAAAACAAAGAGCAAGGTAGGGACAGACATAGTTTATTGGTGAGTACTCTTGTGCTTGGTCCTTGGTACTGAAACAATAAAGCCAGACAACATCAAAGGCACTAATCAAACATTTTTTCAATGTTAAGTCCTAGCCAGAGAGATACTCTGAAGATGGGAGCTGTTTTCTCCTCTTCTCTTGTCCTGCTGTGTGGGCTCCTATGCTTCCCTATTATCTGGCTTCACTAGAACTTCCGCAAACACTTCACCCTCAGCGATGCCTTCCTTCTCTGACTCTAACTGCATCCATTCATTCAGCAACGATTACTTGATGGCATATTGAAGATACACTTGTAAGCTGGGGACGGAGCTCAGCAGCTTAAGCGCCTGCCTGGCAAGTATGAGGTTGTGAGTTCAATCCTCGGTACAAAAACAAAAACGTATTTGTAAAAATACATGCGTAAATGCATACGTTATCAAATATCAATTCCTTCTCCAAGGTGATGGATTTGTGGCTATGTCTAGACAGTACTTGTTCTGTGTTGGCATGTTTAAAAGCCTGTTAGGTGGATTATGCCACTTTTATTTTACATTTATTCACAGGCAAATCCATTCAGGTTTTCCCTATGAATAAACTGAAATGTAGAAATAGCCACTGTGACCCCAGAGCCCATTAATTGCATGACAATTATTCCTGCTGCCTCAACTGGGCTGTGGTGGCCCGTGGAACAGACAAAGCAAGTAAGTCATGTGTTGCATCTGGGGACATCATAGCCACGGTAACACTGTAGCTCCACACATTAGCCAGAGGCTTACAGACCCGCTGCAGGGCCAGTTGTATCAAAATATAGCAGATACAATTCTGCACTGTACATAACGTGATAAACCTGACAAATGAAACTGTTATAGTTTCTGTACTATACTGGATTTTTATCATTATTTGATAGTTCACTCCTTCTACATATTTTTTTTAAAGAAAGCTTTACTACATAACTGTCACACTGGCAGCAGCCTTGTATGTTTACTGCATCTCTTGACTGCCACATATAGTGGTTTCTGTATGCACCATCTAGGTTCACATAATTGCATTGATGTCTACACAAAATCAGAAAGCTGTTTCTTTGTCAGTTTGCTCAGCTGTGGGAGTGAATCCTTTCCAGGCTAAAAAGCAAAGCTAGTTTTCTTACTCACACGTCTGTTTCATAAAGTACTTAATCACAGTTACATTGTTTAATTTGAACGATGTTAAAAGAAGAAAAGGGTCACGAGACTTTTGTTTTGTTTTTGTTCCCTGAATTTGTCCTAAGGTAAAAGTTAGCTGTCACTTCCTTTTGGTTGACATCTAAGAATTATCATACTCTCCATCGTTGAGTGCCCAGGTGATGCCTGGCACTGTACGTAGGAGAATCATTGCTGACTTTATGACTCTTTGAGAAGGATTGCACAGGTGCAGTGAGATTAAGGGCATTTCTCAGAACTACGTGGTTAATAAAAGGCAAGGGAGGAATCCAATTGCATTCTGCTTGTTGCAAAGCCTCTGCCTCCACCACCAGAGATAGCAATTGACTCATTGTTTAGGGAATGAGCTGCGTCCTCAATCTGGTTGAGAGAGAGAGGTTCCCTGCAGATTCAGGGCCTTTCAGCGCTTTGCTAAAGACCTTGGAGGGCAGCGGAGAGGCACATGCCAGCTAAGAGAAGTAGGTCTGTGTCCTGGCTGCTGATGGCGCCAGGAAGGACACCCACTTCCCCACTCCTGGGTTCCTGGGCTAAAATTCGGGCAACGATTAAGTGAGGAGGGGTTCTAATCTGATTCAACTTATACCTCAAATTTGATGGAGAAAATATTGTCCTGACTTATAGATTTATTTATATAAAATGAACTGGTGTGTGTGTGTGTGTGTGTGTGTGTGTGTGTGTGTTTGAACTCAATCCCTTCAAACTGAGCTACTTCCCCAGTCCCTTTTCTATTTTTTAAAAAAATTTATTTGTTTTTTGGAATATGAAAATGTATTACTACTGTTTTCATCACTAGAATTTATGGTCTTAGCTAGGCATGGTGGTGCATGCCTGTAATCTCAGCAGTTGGGAGACTGAGGCAAGAGGATGGCCCTGAGTTCAAGGCCAATCTGGGTGACACAGTGAGTTGAAGTCCAGTCTGAATTCCATCATGAGACCTACAGTGATATATGTGCAATCATATTTATAACAGCACAGTTTGTAATAGCTAAATCTTGGAAACAACTCAAATGCCCATCAACTTCGGAATGGATAAAAAAGACGTGGTATTTTTATAGAATGGAGCTATAAATAAGGATAAACTTGAAGCTTTTATAGGTAAATGGATGCAACTGGAGACCATACTCTTAAGTGAAATAAATCAGACTTGCATTGTGTAAACACTGTATTGCCTTCCTAGTGTAAGAAACTGCGAGTAAATAAGATCCAAAAGGTACAATAGGAATTGTGAAAGGGAAAGAAACTGCTCAAAGGGAAAGAACAACTGGGATGGGGAGAAGGAGAAAAGAAAGAAGGGGAAAAATGTGAATACACACAAGTTAGCCAGGATAATTGTACTACTCATTCTATTAGGAACAGTTAGTGCTTCCATCTGATCAATATTGCATGCCTATACCTGATAATCTGAGCAACTATTTTGAAGATAACAATATGCGGTATAATAACCATTGTTAATTAGAAAAACTCACCCCCTTAAAGAAATCCAATCTCCCAAAACAACAAAACCAAAATTTACAACCGTGACTTTCCTTCTCTTTGTACAGGGCCGAGACAGAGACACCGGTGACTTTAACAACCTTAAAGCACATTCCAGAAATGTCATCAACAGCATGACCTTTCAGACCCAATAGGACAACCAGCATGGTCATCGTTTTCTCTAATAGAGTTGAAGCAACCATCATTCTCTGCAACTTTCTTGCTGTCTTGATCAGCGGGACTCTGACACTCTCCTCCACTGCGGAGTTTGGCTATTTGGGCTCCTTTCCTGCTTTGTATGGCACAATTTCCTTTGTCGGAAGCCAGGCTTTCTTGTATTGCTTATCAGGCCGCTTCTGGTCCCACTGGTGACTATGTAGCTTCCTGTTGACCTGAAGTCAGCAACATTTGCCTGAGGGAAAAAGTCCCTTTTTATTTATTTCAAGATGGGTTCTCACTGGTCACAAACTTGCCCCCAGTTGGGCTTGATTTTGCAATCCTCCCACTGCAGGCTTCCAGGGTGCTGGGCCTGTGGTGTGCACCGCTATGCTCGGCTGTGGGATGTGTTTCTCCAGAATGTCTAATGGAAACTCATTTGGAAGGGTAGAAAAGCTACATTCTATAGAGTTATACTGAATTAATGAAAGAGAGAGAGAGAGAGAGAGAGAGAGAGAGAGAGAGAGAGAGAGAGATGGCCTCAGAAAATTCTTCTCAGGTCCGTGACTTTAGAGACAAAGGGATCCCTCTGGACCCCAGCTTTCTAGAGGAGCTGGGTTGAACCAGACCTAGAGGAAGGATTGCGTGGATTAAAACAGAGAGGAGGAGGCATCGCAGAGGAAGGCAACAAGTGGCTGAGGCAGGGGAGAGCAAACCCATCCTCACATCACTTGGCCTCCAAGGAACAACTGATGGTCAGGGTAGTTATTGATTGATGTATTATGGCTTTTAAGAAAGGGTCTTACCGTGTAATTCATACTGGCCTTGCACTCCCTGTGTAGCCTAGACTGGCTGTGAGTTTGTGGTGACCCTCCTGCCCCAGCCTTCCAAGTGCGGGGATTGCAGGCCTGCACCCCCGTGCCCCGGTGAGCACGATAGTTACAGAGAGGCTTTATGGTCTTCCACATCCTACTTCAGTGTCCAGCTCGGGCAAATACAAGCCTTCGTGCAATTATTCAATCTCCTTAAGCTCTATTATCTTGCTTCCAAATGTGATTAATGGCGCACATTTCTCAGGGGTTTTAGGAAGATTAAATGTCACATAGTTTAGTTCCTGGTTCAGTAATCTGAGGTGTCATTATTATCTCTCAGATCATTGTGGAATACCTAGATCCTAATCTTAACTGTGCTTTATTTCACTCTAGGAACCATTAACAGAAAATTATACTTTCTTCCGGCTCATGAGATCCGCAAAGCAGTAAAATTATCTCCCACTCTATGTCAAAAACAGTGAGGTAAGTGAAGCATGCTATTACAGCTGCAGCTTCGCCCAAAGGTGTCCTAATGAGTGACTTTTTCTTCTCTCCAGCAATGACATTAGCATCTCACCAGGCTCCTGGTCATTCTCTGCAGTCTCCATTTGTCACTTTACAGTTCTCTTACCGTTTTGGAGAGACAGGCTGAAAACCTCTAATGATCCCTGAGGTACTATGAGAAGTTGGAGAATAATGAGCAGATTTTTATTCCTCTCAGGGGCGTCATCAGAGAGTTCCACAGCAGTTTCTGCATTTTCTCCTGTCTTTGGTTATCTGTTTTCTGGGCTGCCCTCTGGCCCCTTATTAAATGTACAACAGAGTCAGAAGATGGGGGTCTCTTATCTGAACCCTGACACTTGTTTGGCACTTGATCTTTGACAGACAGCAGTAGTCTCTAGGCTTCAGTAGATTTATCTATTAGACAGGGATCAGCTGAAGGATGTATCAGGAAGTGCCTTCGAAATCTGCAGAATACATCGTGCATAATAAAATGGGTAGACAATAAGCATTCCCTGCATCTCCTTTACCTGCACTGGCCATCAGATGAATCCCAGATTCTATAATGAAATCCCTCTTCAGTAGTTCACTCTGCGTATGGATGAATGGTCTTTGATTTAGTCTTAGGAGTAGACAAATGAGTTTCTTAGTATCCATTCTTTATGAAAGTTTGAAAAAGTCCTCTCAGAGAGCTGCCCAAAGGGATGTGATAGCTGGTATCTCTGGAATGACAGCTCACTTAATGGGATCCCAAGGAGATTTTATGCAAATCCTTTAGTAAAACTTTATGTATGTAACCCAAGCATTTATATTTCCATCCCTTAAACACAAACTCAAACCAATCTCCCGCCATGGTGGGCTTGACATAGAATCCTTGCTTTCTGGATGGGGGTCATTCTGAGGGCTTAGGTCGTGGCCTTGTGGGGCTCCAAGTTCCTTAGGTTGGAGAAGCACAGGTCATTGTCATCCTAGCCTGGCTCCTTGCTGATGGAACTGGACAGTGAGTGTTTCATGCCATCACCAAGCACAGCTGTATTAGATAATGCTGCCTTGTACCCGGGCTCTTTCCTGCACTGGTCTTTCCATTGCTCTCCGCTAATGCTTATCTGATTACCCACACACTGAGGCCTGCGTAGGGCTGGTGAGAGGTTAATTCAAATCACAAATCCCTCACTAGCTCCTGCCAGGGGGATCCTGTGGTCTATACTCAGGTTTCTAACAGGAAACGGTCAAAGGCTTTTACACTGTCCCCTGTGCAAAGAGGCGCTGGAAAACTGATGTGGGTTGAGCTTCAGGAAAGACCCCAGGGGTGGGAAATGTGATTTTTTTCCCCTGAGGTTTATCATCCAGCTATTTGTGGTCAGTTAACTACTGTTGATAGTAATCAGTGACAACGTGAGGTTGCAACCTTGTGTCCTGTAAGCCTCACAGTCCGGGTGACAAGGGTCCCTCACTCACGATAGTATCAAGAGACAGGGGCTCTTAGATGAAGAGGAGCCAGGCTAAGCCCTTGTTCTGGGAGAAGCTATAAAGAGCCCGAGGTACCTCCTGGGCAATCCCTACACAGAATACTGCAGGGGAATTTAACGATCACAGATGCCCACAGATGCATAGATGCACAGATTGAATCCTGAACAGGCAATCTTTAAAGGAGGGAAGGAAAGAGAAAACAATTTCTCTGGTCAGTCAGGCTTGGAAACAATTTACTTTCTCCAACTGCCCTCATTTCACAAAGCAATACCTTGAGAACTTCAAAGGGGCAGTACCACTGCTGAGGCCCGCAGGCTCGCTTTTTGCTAGACTGGTGCACTGTGTGTTGTGTGGCCTCTCCTGGAAGATCAGCTCTATTTGGGTAGCAATAAGTGAAATGTACGTGGTGAAAAACAATCAACCCTTGAATGTCCAAGTCACCAGAATTTGGCACCTGGTCTTCAATGTACCATAGAAGCCTAATGCGTTGGTTAAGTTTCTAGCCTCAGCTATGTGGGGAAGAAGGAACCAATCTCTACTGTTGGTGGGAATGTAAACTGGTGTGACCACTATGGAAATCAGTATAGAGATTCCTCAAAATACTAAAACTACAGATTTAGTAGTTGTTCAGCTGTTCTTTTTCTAGGTATCTTTTCAAAAGTGTTAAAAGCATCATAGCACAGTGATACACAAATATATTTATATATTACATATATCTGTGTTTATAGCAACACAATTCGTAATAGCTAAATCTTGGAGACAGCCCATACGCTCACCAACTGATGAATGGATAATGAAAATGCGGTATTTATATACAGTGGAGTACTACTCTGCCATAAAGACCATAATTTTAAGTAAAATAAAAGAGACACACAAATTTAAAATACTACATTGTTCCTCTTGTGTGAGAAACCCAAAGGTCAAATAAGGAACAAAATGGAGGACAGGTATTGGGAAGTAGGAAGGACTTGTTCAAATGGGAAGAAGAACATGGGAGGAGGCCAATTGAAGGGAAGGAAGGGAAAGGGATTTATTTTTTTAAAGGGAGAATTTCCAGGAAAAAAATGGAAACAAAGCTTTTTTGTTTGGAAGAAGGATTGAAGGGAGGGGCGGGGTGGGGAATGAGAAATAAAGTTGAATTAGGATGCTGTGTCACATTCTGTGGTGTCACATGACTGTCACATGACTGTGGTCCTTATGCATGCCAAAATATGTATTAACAAAAATAATAATAAAAATTAGTTGTGTGACGTCGTTTGAGTTATTTACTGCTTAGTTACCTTGTCTATAATGTATGAATGATAAAACCGATAATATTTACCTAACAGGCTGGCTGCAGGGGTTAATAATCCTGCACAGTGTCTGAGGAGTGTTTCGTGTGTTAAGTGCTTTATGGATGAGATTCCTGATGTGAGATCCCTATGATTTTTTTGCAGGAGGCCTTATCAATCAAACCTTATCAATGAGGGAATGAGAAAGGATTGATGGGCCTCGTGTCGCATTGGTGGGTTGTAAACTGACATTCTGTGGGCTCTGTCCACGCTGGCAGTGTGCAGAAATGTGTTAGGATGAATCTGTCCTCTGGGGAGAAATGATTGTGAGATTGGTATAAATCTGACTAATGTTTCTTGAGGCTGGGGCCTGTTCCTCGTTACTCTTGGCGTCCCTTGACCTAGACTTGATCCTCTCCTGGCCCACTGAGCTCCATAGATATTTGTCATCTTGAATTAAACATTACCTTGCTAAGAAACAGGGTTTTTCTCTTGGCATGTACTCTGAAAAATTCTGAACGCCTTACTTTGATATTTGAGTCTTTTCATGATAAGATTTTAAACCATCTTTCTTCCTCTCATGGGTATACTAACTGATTTATCTTATTTGTAATAGGTGAAAAATGGAAAACAACCTTAATGCCCAGCGATGGGAGAGTGGGTGAATACTTTATGATTCACTTGTGTATTGCTAATGGCTGCTTCTCACTCTCTGCTCACTCTGCCAGGTGGTACTGTAAACACTGCTCTTGTAATTAACTCATTTAATCTTTAGAACAACTTGATGAGAGGCATACTATTATCCTTGTTTTAGGGCAAGGAAAGAGAGCTGGAGAGATTGTCATTTCTCTAAGGTCCCAGGAGTCGGGATTCAAATTCAGGCAACCTGATTGGAGAATCAATTTCTAGCCACTTGACCATCTTTCTCATAGACAAGTGCAACAAACTGCTAATGATTTGCTCAAGAACCTTCACCTTGTATTTGTAAGGGCTAAAGTGAGTGGATAAATCCATTGTTAAATACATGCAGGAAATGCTCCTGACGGACTCTAAGTGGGGGTGGGGTGGGGTGTCACTGCATATGCACTGTGGAAAGTTGAAATAAAAAACACAGGAAATAACGGGAAGAATATTGGCCAAAAGGATAATTGTGCTTGTGGTTGTGGTTGATGGACTAAGGATGTTTATCTTCCTTTTTTTTTTTTGGTCTTTTTGGGACAGGGTCTTGCCATGAAGCTCAGGCTGGCCTTGAGCTCACTTTGTAGCCCAGGCTGGTCTTGAACTTGCAATGATCCTCCTGCCTCAGCCTCCTGAGTGCTGTCTTTGCTTTTTATACTTGTTAGACTTTTCCAAATGCTTGAAAGCAAACTTACTTGGAATATCAGGGGCGGGGAAAGCTATTAAAATTGACTTTTAAAATGTGAGCCCGGACCATGGTGGGGAGTTGCTGAGGCCTGAGTGTGTTTCCCTGCCACAGGGATGCAGCTTTGCTTGTGTTCCAAGGAGGACCGAACCTGCAATGCTGGCAGGACTGAAATTGGCAGGGCCACAAGTTGAGGGGGTGTGGGGTTGGACCCCGTCACCTCCCCTACTGTCTCCCTAGGATCAGGCTCAGAGCAGCTGCCCAAAGGACTCGGAGGGGCTGTGTGGTGTGCAGCGAGGTGGATCAAGATGAAAAGGAGAAGGCTGTGTGGGAACTCACACCAGCAGAGTCGGCTTTAACACCTACCTGGGAACGAGAAGCGGAGGCAGACCGAGCAGCCTAGGTCCTGACCGGTCACAGGCCAGACCCTGGAGTCATCTAGAGCAACACAGTGGGATCTTCCAGCGTCAAGAGAAATGAGAAGATTGCTATCAACATCATAGTCCATGGGCCAAGGCAGAAAAAAATTCCAGAGAAGGCTCTAAGGGTATAGAGTATGAGTTTAAAAAAACAAACCAGAAAACAACTTCTGAGGTCCATCCATTTGGTTTGGAATCCAGAGACCCATCCATTTAGGGATCAAATATGACCCAAGCCTTGGTCTCCACAGCCTGGCAGTGAGGCTTGCGCACCAAGGACAAGAAGGAGAAGACAGGTTACCCTGGGACCAGACCCAGAGTCAGCAGAGGAGGAACAGCTTCTCGGTCCCAGAAGATGTGTGGTGGGCACATAAATTCCTGTTTCAATTCAAATAAATAAATTCCTGTTTCTATCCAAAAGGTCAACACAAAGTTTTCAGTGAAAGGGGGAAAAAAATTGAGAACAAAACAAGGCCAAAGCAAACCATGCGAACGGAAAGAAGCAAGTCTGGGACAATTTCCCAACAGGCATTAAATGCTCATCCCTGAACCCTTTTTAATTGGAAAGACATCTCACACTGACCCGCAGACTCCTGCACGAAGCCCTGGACATTTTGGGAGGTTGTCCCGACAGTCATTCTCGTGGCACGCACAGCCAGGCGCCTGCGTCCACTTTGGCCCTGGTTGAGGTCCCTTGAGGGAACCCAATGTCCAGGGTTTTTCTGAGAAGGATGATTACAAGCATCTCCGTCTCCGCGGGGTCCCTGAAGGCTTGTTTTTCCTCCCACTGCTGGTGCCCGTGGTTTCCTGGGCAGTGCTTCTGAGTCTCGCCCCAGGGCAGCAGCCTGCGAGGTGTCTCTGGCCCGTGGCGGGTTTCCAGCCTCTGGAGGCCTAGGGCCCAGATGTGGCTGAAGGAAGAAGCCCTCCTCCGTGTCTAGACTAAGCTCATACTTGCAAGTGGCCTTTCAGCCACTCATGTTACCTCTGAGACTGTTTCTCGTCTGTCAGTGGGGGTCACTTTGTGTCTGAAGAGAGCTGCAGGGAATAATGTGTGTGCTGAATTATCTTGATTTTATTTATCTTTTTTCAAAATTTTGAGACAGGATCTCACCACGTAGTTCAGACTGGCCTTGAACTCAGTCTATAGCCCAGACTGCCTTTGAACTCTCAGTGACCCTCCTGCCTCAGCCTCTTGAGTGCTGGGATTACAGGTCTGTGCCACACACCTGGCAATTTTATTTATTTATTTTTTGGTAGCTTCTCAATTTCTTTTTCACACCTTTTGGAGACATTAAGAGACTTTTTTTTTGCTACAGTACTAAATTTCTTTCTGTCCTTTCTTCTTTTGTCCTTCTGAGACAGGTCTCGCTATGCAGTTCAGGCCGGCCTTGAGCTCACTTTGTAGCCCAGATTGACCTTGAACTTGCAGCGATCCTCCTGTCTCAGCCTCCCCAGTGCTGGGATTACAGGCGTGAGCCACCACGCCTGGCTTTATAGAAGTAAAATTAGGGGAGACCTCCGACCTGGAACCTGGGAAAAGGGGAAGATGTTGGAAGCTGGGGAGGCCTGTGTGGGAGTGTTTGAGGCTGCCTGATGAGAATTTTAGGGGAAGGATGCCGTCAGCAAACCTTTGGAGGTCTTGCCTCATGATATTTGATGTGGGACCATTTTGCCTTCTTGAGAAAACTGTAGCAAAGGCCTCTCTTATTTTCTCCTGGTTTTGGAGTCAGATCTATAGTCTTTCCCCTTGCTCCCCGCCCCCATACATGCATCTCATGCTAAAACTGGCCTTGAGTCCAGAACAAAAAAAGTGATTTTGAGCACATGCAGGTTCTAAGAAAAACACCCCTCCTTTCAAGGAAGATTAAACCAGAACATTCACACCAATTCCCTTGCACAGAGGCGCTCACTATATGGAGGGTTATATTATGAACCCGGAACTATTTCCGTAAATCATGAGCGATCCCATAACGGAGACTCAGGCTTTCTTCCTATCGCCCCAAGACCTGAAGTCACCTGGGTAAAGTGCAGCCCAGAGACCCACCTGAGATGTGTGAAGTCTGACTTTTCCTGCTCGTTCCATGCCTGAACTCTGTTGTGAGGCTCCAGTCTCGGGTCCCGGGGTCCACAGACCCGCCCCTCTGGCCTCTGCCCTGCGGGGTTCTGCCGGGCCTCACTCCACACTGCATCTGAGTCTGCCGCAGGTCGGCTCACTGCAATCAGCAGCAGCCATGTCGGGTGCACACATGCGGGGTGCTGTTCTCCTGTTTCTGTTTCTCGCACTGGCTCTAAGGGCTGGTGGCATCACAGGCCAACACAGGGGCCATAGACAGAATACGAGTCAGTGCTACTCAGGAACTAAAGAACAGAAACGACAGGCTCCCTTCGAGGGTGTACAGCTCTCTGCTCTGTTTTCTAAAACTCCAAATCATAGAGAAAACCAGAGGCCAAGCCCATGCTGGATTTGTCGCTTGAAGACTGGGTTGACCACACGTGCTCGCAGGCGCCCAAGTTCCATGGCTCTGAGGTAGATGGGAGGGGAAGTAGGGGGGCTGCTGGCAAAATTCCAGGGCGGGAGCAGCTTCTGGCAAGGCTGCTCTCTTATTCTTGGGGTCTTCTCACCTACAGGTGCGAGGCAGGAGGCCGGGCTATTAGTAGGGGGATTGTGCCGCTGCCCCCAGCCTGATTGTTTTTTTTTTTTTTGGAGACAGGGTCTCTCTCTGCAATCCAGACTGGCCTTGAACTCACTCTGTAGCCTAGCTTGGTCTTGAACTTGAAATGATCCTCCTGCTTCAGCCTCCTGGGCTCTGGGATCGTAGGTATGGGTCACCGTACCAGGCTTGTCCCCAGCCTTATTTGTGAGGCAGTCTCAGCTGTTGTCTTGGGTCTCTGCCTTGATTGACTGTTTTTCTTAGAAGCACACACAGCTTCTTTTCCTCTGGACACTCTTGGCTCTGTGACCTTCACCCCTAACCATCTGAATGCATGGCCCAAATTCACATGCTGAAATCCTACATTCCTAGGAGAGAATACTAGGAGGGGGCTCAGCACAGGCGAGTAGGTTATGAGTGCAAAGCCCACACGAAGGAAAGAGACTCCATGTTATGGTTTATTATCTAGAGGACCCCCATAAACCTCATGTTTTGGAAGGCGGTTGGAATACGGGGGTGTCTAGCTGATTGGCTATTAGGAGGTGAGGTCTGCTTCGAGGAGGTGGCCTGGAAGGGCTTCTTCTCACTCCCTGGCTGCTTTGTTGGTCTCTCCCTCTCTGTCTCTGTGTCTCTGGAGCCATGGCATGGGCAGCAGCTCTCCTCTGTCATGCTGTCCTGTCTTGGGCCCAGTGACCTAAGGACTGATACGTGAGCCAAAATTAACCTCTCCTTCGTTACATTTTGATAAACGGTATCAGCTGTGAACCAGAGAACAGGTGAGCCGTCAGCATCTTGGCCATGGACTTACCAGCCTCATTCAGAGGAGAGATGCTAAAACAAGAAGTGATTCACTCCACAAAGGGTCGCTATGATATGGATGTTCTTTCTTCATTCCTTCTGCCACTGCCACACCTCAGGTTCTCCTTGTGCTTCCCTCGGCAGAGGGCAGCTTCCAAGCTGGTCTCAGGGCTTGCATTCTTGGCCCCTGCCCTTCTGCATTTTCCAGCATGGTGCCACAGAGCACACGGCTTGTCGCCACACACAATCTTTCAACGATGCCAGTTTTGTTGTTGTTTTTTAGAATAAGGTAAATCTTCAGTGTAGGTTCCTCTCAGAAATAGTCCTCTGAGTTTCTCTGCTTCCATTCACATTTTCTCTAGGTCAGACACTATGTTAAGAGCTTCCTACAAACCACTTCACATCATCCCCCCAAAACTGTGCGAGCCTTGATGTCTCCAGCTGACTGACAGACAAGGAGAGGGTGGCCCAAAGGGCCCCCAGGACTCACTCACAGATGTATTCACGATCTGGAGCTCTGTCCCACTGGAGCCCCTCTGCTGAGCCAGGGCATCCCCAGGGCAAGGGCTGGCAGCAAGGGGAAGGAGGAAGCCGTGTTTGGAAGCAGGGTGCAGGGGAGAGGCCCCTCCTTGACTTGGGGAGAGAACCCAGGCTTCCAGCACCCAGAGGACCCAGAGAATTCCTCACCCTCCTCCCCCAGCACAAAGCTGGGCACTTGTCGACCTCTGGGCTATGATCTCTGCTCCTGGGGTGTCCCATCCCTTCTGTCCCATCTCTCAAGCTTTGGGGACTTCCAGGCTGCTTCCGGCCACCTTGCAGGGCTGCCTTCTGGCCTGGGGACCAGGGATAGTCAGCATGCGCCTGGGCCTGGTGCTTGTTCTCCCAGCAGGTTCCCCTTCCTCCTCCGCAGCTCCAGCCTAGCCTGGGTAAAAGGCAGGACTCTCCCACCCTTCACGTCCCACAGGAGGCCTCTGACCAGCTGCCTGCAGCAGCATGGGATGAGAGTTCCCACCACGCCACGTCCTTGCTTTGCAGTTTGATGGTAACTAATTAGTTTATGGCGGTAGGATCTTGCTAAATTGCCGAGGGCGTCTTGAATTTGGGACCCTACTGCTTCTGTCTCCCAAATAGCCGGAACTAGACATGGGCCAACATGCGTGGTCAAGGTTAGAAGACTCTTGTCAAACCTGTGCCATACATTTTGTTTTTTCCTACTCTCCATAAGAACGATGCAGGTTTTTAGAGAGGTGAAGTGACTCGATTAGGGTCACACTCACCAGGTAGCAGAGCTAGGACGCGCAGCCTGACCGAAGGTAAGACGAAAACCTGCCAGGTCCTAAAACTCCACGCTCTTGGACATGTGGGCTGGGGCTGGGAGGTGAAGGCTGCATTTGGGTGTCCTTGCTCGGCGCTCTGCCCCTCCCCCTCGGCCGGCGCGCCCTGGGCACGGAGGGTCCCAGCACCACGCGGCGCCCGAGTCAGGCATCCCGGACGCAGAGCCCACTGGCTCCCTAGCGACCTCCGCAGGGCCGAGCTGCTTCGGGGCGGCGGGGCGGCAGGGCGGCAGGGCGGCAGGGCGGCAGGGCGCTTCCCCAGTCTTATCGACTCTATTTGCATAACGGAGACGGCTCGGCTCGCTTCCTCCCCGCCCCTCCGCTGCGCTCTTTTTTCCCTCGCTGCCTCCAGCCGGCATCCCGGATCCCCGGCTGCTCCCGAGCGGGCCCCTTCTCCGGGAGTCCCCCTTGGAGCCCCAGCGCCCCGCTGTCCCCCTGGCGCCCGCGCGGAGTCCACGGGCACCTGGAGGAGGGGAGTTCTGGGCAGGGCCGGGCGCTAACAAAGGGAGCTGGCTGGCGGCCCGCGCGGGCGCGGAGCTGGGGCGCTGCAGCCGCAGGCTCGGCGGCGGCGGGGCGCGGCGAGTGAGTAGGGGTGCGGAGGGGGCGGCGCGGCGGGGCGCGGGCGCCGGGATGCGGAGGGGCGCGGAGCCGCGGGCGGGCGCGCGCGCGTCTGGGGCTCGGGGCAGCGGTGCCCAGCGCCGCCTGGGCTGTCGCCTTCCGGCCGGGTGGAGGGAGGTGGGGATGGGGGTGTGTGGGGTGTCTGCGGTTCCGTCCAGGCCGAGGGGCCGCCCCGGTTTCTCTCCTGCTTCGCCAGCTCGCATGCCCACAACAAACCCACGTGCGCGCCGGCCTCGGGAACCCCCCTCTGTCCGCCGCGCGGTTCGCATTGTGCGAGGCGCACGCCCTGCCGGGCCCGGGCTCCTGCGGACCTGGCCTGCTGGGTATGCAGATGGGGAAATCGAGGCCAGCGGCGGGACGGGGAGCGCGGGCACCACAACAAATGCACGTGCGCCCGAGCGGGGATCCCCACTGCGCGCCCCGCGAGGCCGGGCCATTGTCTCCGCCGGCGCTGGAGGAGGGCGGGGGACCCTGCGACGGTGCCACCGCGGGGGCCCGTTCGACTCTACAGCCACGGATTTGAAAACGGGTGGTGGTGGGGGGGCGAGACAAGAAAGCAAAAAGATCATCCCAGGACGAGTGGCTCTCGCCAGCCCCGGCGCTCTCCTGGCGGGTAAACCGTACAGCCCTTCGCCTGCACCTCGCGGAGGTTGAACTCAGGGTCTCTCAGTTGCCTTCCAAAAAGGACCGTGCTCCGAGCACCATGGTCCCCGCACCCTGGCGACTGCCCCTGCCAGGAAATCGCGAGCGCCTCCCCCGCCTGCAGAAAGAACCGTCCGGACCCTGGGCTCTGCCCGGGCTTTGCTTGCGGCCCTGAGCCCCCGCCCGCCTCTGCGGAGACCCCAGGTGCCACTGGTCCTTCCTGGTTGTTTTAGGTGGAGACTACGATTTGAGTTGAGTCATAGTCTGAAATTCCGAGATGAGAGAGAGAGAGAGAGAGAGAGAGAGAGAGAGAGAGAGAGAGAGAGGAGGCCTCCTGTTTGTTTTTCTTTGCTGCATGTGCTTGGCTGCGCTCTGCAGATTGGACTTTATCAGATTTGCGCTGGCAGCGGCGTGAGGGCTGGGGGAAGAAACCCGACTCTCAGGAGGCGGTGTTGGGCCGGGAGTGCGGCCGTGCAGACGCCGGGCGCTGCCTGACTTGGACTTGTTGAGCCTTTGGGCTCCGGGTGCTGCGGGAGACAAGCTGTCCCGAGGAGAGCAGAGCACTTTCCACGCCGGTACCACGGCTGCTGAAAGGGTTGCAAGCGCGTCCTGCAGACGCGCTTGTTTTCACAGGCCGGAAACCGAGTTCCGGGCGTTCTTTCGGCCACGGGTTCAAGTTTAAACCAGGTGACATCGGGCGACGGAGAGAGGGACCCGAAGGCGGGTCTCCCGGCTGTGCTCCTGCAGGGCCTTTCTGGCAAGTAAAGACAGAGCGGAGATTCTGTGGTTGGCAGTGGAAAGGCAGTGGCCTTAGGCGGAGCAGAGTTAGACAAAGAAAGTAATTTACATGGAAAGCTGCGCCCTTCCACTGTCCCTTTCAAGAGTTCCTTATTCCGTGGAGGGAAGACACAGTCAGTAATTCCTTTTCCTCCTAGCTTTTCCTAAGTGCAGTCATTTTTCTCTCCTGGCTGCCCCCTCCCTCCCAGTTGGAATCGGACCAACTTAGTGATGCCTCTCAGCCCTGTGCCAGGAACCCTTTGTCTGCGGAAAGGCAGGGGCTGTTGACATCAGTCTTGCGGGGGGGGGGGGAGGGAAGTGTCTCTTAGCAGGCTGCTCCTCAGCCCCCCACGGGAGAACCAAGCATTGTTTTCATTGAGCTTATTTATTTAATTTTTTAAATGAGTCCCGTGGAAGTAGCTGCTAATTTTTATGTTTGGCGGTGGAGAAGTTGAACAAACCGAAGAACATTGTGAGGCTGGGTTTCCCCAAAGTTCACTCAGAGTTTGTGGCTTCTCCTGGCCCTATTTATCTCTGAGTGGCACTTGTTTTTTCTTGATATTTCTGAGGTGTTTTACTTTCCCAGTAATTCCCCTTGGGCTGGAGAATATGCTTTCTTCAGGATGCTACAGAACTTGAGGATATCTCTAGCCAGATCCTAGACCCTTTTGTTTTCTAAAGGGAAATTATTTGCCCAATGATGTGCAGCCATGCCCAGTAAACTTTTAGTGCTTTTCTTCTTTTTTTTTTTTTTTTTGCATAAAACGGAAACTGTTGCATCAAACGAGTTGTTGTTGATACCCCAGAGTAAAGTCAAAGTTGTGATGGTTGCTATAACAACGCCAGCCTTGTAAGTGAGAGAATGAATTCCTTAAGGCCTTACATGGGTTTGATTATTAAACAAAGCCATGGATCCCAATGGTAGAGTAAGGAGTACTGCAGTTATCACCAGGGACCAGTTTTCTCAATGCTTACTTTGTTCTTCTCCTGGGTTCCCCTGTTCCTCTGTTTATGATTCCTCAGTTATGAAGCTGCTTTTTGTATAATTATATAGCAGAGGTAGTGAGTTCAGTCTCCTTAAGCTCTTGGCCCAGTCTCTGGGTCCACTGCTCTAGTGGAGTAGAAGTTGCTTAGGCCTTAGAGTTAGAGGAGACGAGTTGGCTCCTCCTTCTTCTCTTCTATGTCGTTTAGAACAGGCAGGCTGCAAAGGGAAGACAGTATGAAAGTCCTGGCCTTGTAGGGCTCCTGGTCACATGACACATGTATGTTCAGACCTCCTGGCAAACTCAGGTGCTCCCCAGCTTTTAAAGTGGTGGAGAATTCTGGGGACTGAACAGCTCCATCAGGTAAACCCAGGTGCTGGGATTAGGTGGCCACACCTAGTCACAAAGAAGTGCGAATGCCTGCCAGGCAATAACAAGAGGAACTCTGGGTGATCTAGAAATCAGTGGGACTCTAAGGTAAATAGATTGAGTGAAAAAAAAAAAGAAAAAGACCAAAGACAAAGCAAAAACTTTCACACCTGCATGCAATTTCAAGCTATGTCACCTATTCCTTCCCAATTTAGTGACAACTAGGCAGTGGCGGTAGAAAGAGTCTTTTGCTCAGTCCAGGATCAGAAAGAGTAAATAGACCTATTCTCTGGCCTGAGAGAATTCCAGTTTTTCAGGAAGCCCAGCCCCTGCTCGAACACACTTGTTCAGAATATGGTTGAATCTTTACAAAGTGGCCTCAGAAGCCCACAAAAAATATAACTCTTCTCAATAGACTTCTGGGGGTTCCCTTTTCTTTATGAGTAAAGGCAAAGACCAGTAGGAAATGAGAGCTTGCAAGAGGGAAGGCTTCAAAGAGTACGTGAGGACGTGGCTGGACTGAAAAATGCCAGGAATAGTTCATTAATGGAACCCACAGCAACCGCTGGAATAAGAAGGTCCTGAAAATTCGGATGGGGGAGTTTCTTGCTTAGACCTGTTACCAGAAATCTGTTTGATGAGAACTGTATTAGAGAAAAGTGATTTTTTTCTTCAAAGTTCTTGCTAGAAGGGACAGTAAGCCTATAGAATCATAATGGTGGTTTAAATTTTATGTATGTTTTGATTATAAAAATAAAGAGTGCCCACTGAAGACAGTTTGGAAAGTACTAAAAAAATTGAGAAACAGAAAAGAATTCCACAATCTGAAGACAACTGTTGTTAATGCCTGGCTATTTTCTTCTGGTCTTTTTCTCTTTAGAGGGTTGTTTTCTCTAATGGCTGAGCATGTATCTTACGTGCAGGTTGTGTCTCTTGCGTTTCCGGAGTAACCTGCTCACATATGCATTTCATAGTGTTTACCTAGGTTAAAGCTGCCCCCTTGGATTTGTCATTCATATCAGCTGCTCGGTAGTTCATCCTCGCCCTCACGTGTTTCGTTGGATCTGATAGCGTCAGTGCTCATTTCAGAGAGGGCCTGTAGGAGCATGTCAGCAAGGGACCTTCTGCTTTCCTGCCCGGTCTCAAGCCTTTACCCATCTGTGTAGACTGCTCAGAGATCCAAAAGTTCCGGCAGTGCAGTAGTGGGAAGATAACCCCGTGTGTGGCCCTGACGTCGAGTTCTGTCCTTTTGAACCTCAGTTTTTTAGCTTCATATACCTAAGTGCCTACTCTAAACCAAAGACCAGTAACAAGAGCTCTGCTTTTGAGAAGTGGACGACAGTCCCAAAGAGGAGATGGGGTGATGAGAAATTAGTTTGGGATGTGTGATCATAGAGGTGGGCCGTTCTCCCCAGCCCGGAGTGGTGGGGAAGACTTCCTGGAGGAGGGCCACCCGTGGATGGTCCTGCCACTCCTCACTGTTCCCTGTTGTAATTGTCATTGCGAGGAATGTGCCCACGAAGACGTCTATTAATTTCCCAGATAACTTCTATGGGATAGAGTTCTAAAGAGTCCTAAAGTTGGAATTACTGGGTCACCCTTTAAAGGACATGGTCATTTAAAACACTTCATGGATTTAGATACATTTAGGTTCATAGATTTGCACGTAAAGTAGTAAGGTAGAGAACTGGTATGGATTGTGGAAACTGTAGAAGTTAAGAGCATATGAAATTCAGCATTTGATTTCTGTGCTTACCAATTTCCACCCAGGTAGATGTGGAGGAGCTACTTTCCAGGACTACGTTTAAATTCCTCCTGAGTAAAATGCAGTTACAGACCCTGGGATCTCATAGAGCAATCGTAAGGCTTAGATGACATCATAGCCAAAAAGGTTGAATATAGTGCTGCGTACACAAGAAATGCCAAGTAAGTGATAGTTATGACTCTTATAATTGGGGTTTTCACAAGCTGCAGAAACTTCTGCTTCTAGTATTCTCTCTTACCACGACAGCAGGCCATTGTGTGTCTTTCTGTACCGAGAGAATTAGAAAGTTAATTAAAATGGAACCTCCTGCCAGGTGACAAATGGGGAGAGAAATGATCCCTTGCATGCAGCATTAAAAAACTCTTTTTATCAAAAAATGTGAACATATGAAGATAGAAAAGAGAGTGCAATGAACTCCTTATCATATCACCCAGCTTGAAGTCTTATCAAAACTCATGGCCAATCTGTAACCTCACACTGAACCCTACATTATTCTGAAGAATGTCCCAGACATCTTATCAGCCTGCCCATAAATATTTCACTGGATCCCGTGGTACATATTTGCGGCACTGAGCTGTGCTGGCTCAGGGCCTGACACTGCTGCTGATGTGTATGTGTGTCTGTTGTGTGTGTGTTCAGAGAGAGACAGAGACAGAGACAGAGAGAGTCAGAGAGAGGGACACAGAAATAGAGAGAGACAGAGAAAGGGAGAGAGAGAGAGAATCCCTGGGCCTTCTTACATTTTTCTGCTCAAGTGAGGAAGCCTAGCCATGCCACAAAGAGACAGAATGGAAGGAATATTGGATTTAAAGTTGGGGGTCTGATTTCAAATAAGGGTCCCTTACCAGGTCTATGCTTTTGGCAAGTGACGTTTGAAATTTTTAGGACACATTTATAAAAATTTGGTGACCATTGAATGAGGTAACCCATGTGACAGTCCTAGTGGCTCAACATTAGTTGGGCCTAAAGTGAAACTTGGTTCCAGCCTTCCTCCCAGATTTCTCTGTGGTCTGAAGCTCTCAGACTGAGGTTTTGTGCCCCCAGAAAGCACTCAGGGCCTGAGTTGAGCGCTGGGTACACAGAGCACCCAGTCTTGCAAATTCCCCTTTTACTGCCTCTTTTTCAGCTCAGCGTCTGTGCTTTCTAACCGAGGCGGAGAAAAAGGTCCTGGTCTTGCCAGTCTGGCCATGAGTAACAGTCCTCCCTTTCCTCCAGGCAAAGTGATGGGATCTCTTTTCACCCCAGCTGTGATGCCCCAGGGTCAGCTGTAACTCACTGTTCACCCAGGCAGGAAGTTTGGACTCACCAGAAAGAGGAGAGGCTGGGCTTTGGTCATCACATTAAGGCCCACTCCCCAGTCCTCTGGAACTTCCGCTAGTTCAAGGCCTGACATGTGACTTGTGATCTGGCTGTCACTAGCTAGCAGCTACCCTGGACATGCCACTTCAGGGACTTAACTCTCAGTCCTCCCAGCCCCTGTCACCTTTGATGCCATCACACGAAAGATATGTGTAAGTGTGAGAGGCTTTTTCATATTAGTTACATATGAATTCTCCTAGCTTATTCCAACAGGGTAAAAAGATTAGTTCCCCCAAGCTTATGCTGTTGCTTGTTCATCCATTTCTCTGCACAGCGACTCCTGTTTTCAGGTGAGAGGGCTCTTCCAGCCCCTTTTGTTAGCCTTTATATATGCATTTGTGATTACAGGCAAGTTTATTTTATAAATTCAAAAAACGGAAGTTGTAGTTTATGTATAGTTGTCCCACTAAAGCCCCATGAGTTCATAGGGATGCTGCTCTGGGGCATCCCTATGGAGTAGACTGTGGGGTAGATTGGTCCACTGCAGTTCATAGCTACATGTGAGGCTGCAGGTGAAGCCCGATTGGAGGAGGTGGGTCACTGGGGTATGGCGTGGAAGGGTATATGTGCTCCCCTTCTCCCTTGATCCCTCTCTCCCTGCATTCTGCCACCATGTCCTGTGTGGGTCTCCCCTGTTGGCCTATCTTGGAGCCAGCTGACTATGGACTGATCCCTCTCCAACTGTGAGCCGAAAGAGACCTTTCCTCCTTTAACTTGTGGGTGTTGGGTATTATGGCTCAGTAATGAGAAAATAACTAAGTTAATGGATTATATTACTCCTTCTGCTTTATGAACTGGCTTTTTTCATTTTACTGTTTATATTGGAAGTCTTTCCATACGTGTGCATGTTTTCTTTTTACACATGCATTGTGTCCTGTATTTTGAGTATTTAACCTTTGGATGGATGGACATCTATCTATTTTCATAGTTAGACCTTGAACATATAGCAAGTTGCCTGTAATTGACAGTGGGTTGCATGACGTTGACTCCGAGAAGGGCAACAAGAGAATGAGATGCTGAGGACCAGATTCCGGAAGGCTGGTCTTCATGGCTCCTGGGAGGCTACCAAGAGGTTGGCTGGACAGCAGATTATAGCAGTCTGGCTGGTGCCCTCAGTCACCAGTGCAAAAACCCAGTGACATCATCACCTTCTGCCATTCTGTGGCCTCCAGAGTTTGTTTCCACTTCCAGGGGTCAGCATTGGACACTGAAGAAGGAAGAGAGGAGAGGAATGTTGGAGTTTGGGTTCTGGAGGTGGCAGTGTGACAGTTCCACACTGCTCTGTCTGGTTGTTCAGAACCAACTGGGGTGTCCTGCCCCCTTGGGTCCCATGTAGGCCGTGATAAAATGATCCAACCTAAAAACGAGCTGCTTTGAGAACAGGCGTTTAGGACACTGTGTTGGAGGTGGGTAGAATATGGAAAACTAGGTCTTTCAAAATTAGAGGCATCTTTTTCATGCGGAAGATAGATTATAGTCACATTGAGTGGGCTGCTGTGAAAAGGCAAACCACCCTGGGGATGGGGGTGTGCCCTGGGGGAGACTTGCACAGGCAGGAAAAGGAGAAAATAGAATTGTCCTGCTGCGGGGCAAGCTGTGCTCTGAGGCAGTAACTCTGAGGACTCTGGCATGGCCGGGGGGTGGGTTGTCTAACTGCCTACTGCGGCTCCTCCAACTTTGAAAATCTGTGACTATGAAGCAAGAAGCAGAAAGATGCTAACTACAGACTGGAGAGGTGAAACAGGTTATGGACAACGTAACCGGGCGATGTTTACCTGCTCTGCAAAGGTAGAAAAATGGCACCTTCAAAGGGAGTTTAAGTATTTTTTTCCCTTGGATCTTGGCAGCCCTCCCCCAATCTGTCCTTGACCTTATATTCATAAATTATTTCCACAGGAATAAATATATCACATACACTTTAGATGACCAGGAAATCTGGCAGCTGGAAAAGAACTACATGTCCCAGGAGGATGATTGTAAATTTTCCATTTCTTTACAGACTTTCTAAACCTGCATCTGTCTCCTGGTTGGAGAATTTTCTCCCTAGTACAATGCTGAGACATCAGTCAGCTTTCATGTTGGAAATGCTTTCCCATCCGCAGGTCCTGAAGGTTTCCTGAGCTGGAATCGAGATGAGCCGGACTGGGTGTTTCTTCCCTGAGAGTAAGGCAGAAGGAGCATCTTGACTTAATCTGAGCCGATGCCGAGGCAAACATCAGCATCTTCCGGGGCTTGGGCCGTGTGCCTGGCCCTGATTCTGTGTGTTCCGTCATCCAGTCTCATAGCAAGACTTGTGGCTTGGCATCGTTAGCTCCACTTTGCAGAAGAGAAAACTGGGTTTCCTAGAGGACTGGAGACTTAGCCACAGTTCTACTGGATTATGGGTCGTAGAACTGGGACCGAGGACGGTCCTGTTAGCATCTTTTCCTGTATGTATCATGTGACAGGTCTGTCCACTGCTAATGTTTCCCAGTTTCCTGAGCCTCAGAATCCTTAGCTCTGTCATTTACAGGGGCTTTAGTCAAACAGTTTCTCCTAAGAGGCCCTGTGGGTGCTTTCTGTTATTCCTTTAAGAATGTCTCAAAGAATTTAGGGGACAGTTGTGTGACTAGTGTGATTTTTGGGTCCAGCATACATTTTTCTTTATTTCCCTTTTTGCTAAGAGTTATTTGTGCCAAGCCTGGTTTGCTCCCCCCGCCCTTTAAGGTTCTGATACCCACTTGTGTTCATTACCCAGCTATGACTGGGAATAAACTGTTAGTGACCATGACTGCAGATTGGAGGATACCACTGTCAGTTTGCCCTAAATGCCTTCTCGGTTGGTAAATGGGAATCAGTATCAGTGCTGTTGAGGGCTTATCTTGCAGCTGTGCTTCTAGGCTCTTACATACTTTGTTCTCTTGTGAAGTATATTCAACATTAATTTGTTCATCAAATATTTATTAAATGCCTATTATTTCCTCCGTAGTGGGATACCTAGATAAAGAACACACTCTGTAGATATGCATACACACATATTTGGAGCTCACGTGCTCTTGGAAATTAGTGGCAGACAAATTTCCACACCACTTTCTTTGTCTCCTCTCGGAGTCCTTTCTTTGTTCATCATCTAACAACCACTGAATGCCTGGTGCGGGCTATTTATGGAGCTCAGTTTTAGAAAGTAAACCCCTCAAAAAAAAAATCCCCACAGTTGTGTTCCTTCCAGAACTCTGTTGATGGTAGGCATGTACATATTAATTACAACCTAGTATAATGCATGTCATGATTCCGGTATGCACAGGTGAGCTGGGGAAACTTTCCAGGAGAAGCAATACCCAAGCTTGGTCTTGGAAGGCAGCAGCTATCAGCTTCTGAGAAAGGCGTTTTGGGGAGAAAGGACTGCAGGAGCAGTTTCAAGTTGGGAAGGGAGAGCTCACGGCTAGTGTTAGGAAAACACTAACGGGTTGATTGTGGGGAGGAACCTGTGAGACAGGAAGGACAGAAGAAGTTGGAACTATTATTATCTAGGATGGTTTTCACAACCTCCTTATAGGGCATAAATTAATGTCTTAATTTAATCCATGAGAAAGCAGAGGCTGAGGGAGGTTTGGTGACTTGTTCAGAGGGAGGCCACTAAGTGAGATGAGATGAGGGCCTAGGAGCTGAGGGAAGAAGCCCATCTGTACCCTTAGCCCGTTCATCAGACCCCAGAGCCGGAGGGGGCAGGCTAGGAAGGTCTGGTTTGCTGCCTGGGATGCTTCCCCCTCTCCACCTTTCAGGGGCAGCACCCCTTGATGAATTCTCTTCCTCCTGTTTTGTGTTGCTTTCCAGCTTTTTCGCTAAACTGGGATCAGTGCATCTGATGTCACTGGCCACTCCTGAGTCACAAGTTTGGGTTTAACCCGCCTTTTGATTTAATCCGTGGATCAAAAATCTTAAAAGAAAACCTTTAAGTGCCTACTGATGTGTGACAAAGGAGAAGAAGGTTTAACTCTTTTTGCAAAGGTCTCAGGTCCCTTTGGAGTCTATATGGTACTGGTGAAATCTCTGGTTCAGAGCAGCAGGCAGCCCTTTGGGGACTGTGATAGGGGCAGCCAGGACAGGTTACAGGAGTAGGGACAACTGGGCCTCCAGCTGTCCTTTCAGGATGGATGGGATTGGGGAAGTTGGGAAGCATCACATATGAGCAAGATCACTCCGCCTCACCTGACAGGGATCGGGGCAGTGAGCGCTGTGCTCCCAATCCTACAAGACAACTGCTGGTTTGGAGTTTGCTGTTGGATAGAAAGACAGTGTGGGTCCTGGTCAGCTCATTCAACATAAAGTTTATTGATAACCAATAAACTGAGCATTTAGATACAAGGTGATAAAATTACAGAATGAAATTCAAAGGGCGACTACAGAGCTGAAGAAAAGAATTGAAGACACAAACTGTATGTTTCATCAACAGAGAAAACTAATAGAGCAATAAAATGGAACTCATTGAAAACTTAAGTTGCTAACAGGGAGAAGGAAGGTGGGAGGGAGGTCACAGAATATGCTGAGAAAAAAAGGATAAATATGTCTGCGATCTAAGCGTTGTACAGAGCTGATCCTCCTAAAGGGGCCCTGGGAATCTGGGAAGCTGCGTATTGCTTCTCCTCGTGGTCCACTGACAAAACCGTGGTCGAGGGAGCACAGCTCCCTGAGCAGAAGTCTCCATCTGAGTATCACATGATCTCTTAAAACTCAGGGTAGGGAAGTTTTCTTCCAAAGGAGGGAAAATCTGGATATTGGGAGCAGTTCATCTCTGCCACAGGGGAAGAGTCGGGTTGACTCCAGATTTGACCTGCAGTAGAAGACAGACACTGCATAGAAATGGTGCTGGAGTTCTGAGAGAGGCAGGCAGCAGGCCGAAGAGCTCTCCACTCTGTTAATAACTGCAAGTACAAGACCGGTAGACATTCTCATTCACAGAAGCACTGGAAGAAGCTGATCAACAAAAGGTGTAGGAAGGTGTGGGTACAGGTCGTTAGGTGAGTCCTTACTCCATGTGGAGAAGCAAAGTTAATCAGAGCTGGGCAGTGAAGGCTAAGGGATGGCAGATGAAGAAAGAGAAGGAATGTACTAGAAACAGAGCTGGGGGAAGAGTGGAGGAGGTGTAAGTGCCAACTTCTCTCTCACATTCTCTAATTGGGGTGTTAAAGTGATAACTTTAAAAAATAGCTCTTCTAAGGAGCAGTCTCCACCTATTCTTCTCTCACACATTTCTCCTTCCATTCTCTGCACTTCTATCCATATGTAAATTCAGATCTGTGTGAGCAGTGACATTCATCTGTTTTCTTTTTCTGCATGGAGGCCTCCTGGATGATCCTGCTCTAATAGTTATGTGTATTGATTGACATCTTAGAAATAGTGAACTGGTCTGTGGTGAATAAGACCTCAAAAACGATTCTAAAAGGCTTATCTAGTGGTGCTCAGGAAGTGACAGGCAGGGTGGGAGATGGGTATGATGTTGTCTTCCCCTAGGTTTGGGAGTCCGTGGTGTAAGCACCAACTCTAGGCAGAACAAAGCGTGTTGTAGAGCAGATGTGCAAGCGAGTCTTGGCAGCCAGGAGGTGGTGGAAGGGGAGAAGCCTTCACGGGGAACACAGTCTGGCCTGGATGGGGAGGATGGTGAGGTCTTAGGTGGAGAGTGGGGGAAAGACATTGCTGGCTTAGGAAGCAGCAGGAACACCCATGTGGAGAAGTGAAAACCTCCGTGGCATGTCTGGGTAACTATGACACATCTGTTGTGGCTAGGGAGCAAAAATGGCTCTAAGAATAGTCCCTGTTCGTTCTAGGCCACAGCATACCAGGTAGCACACGCTGGTGTTTCCAGGCTGTGTGCCCAATGACCCCCCGGAATGGGTAGATTTATCATCATTGGCAGACAAGGAAATGGAAGCGAAGCCAGAGTCACGTGGCTATGAAACTGTGACCTGAGCACTGCAAGGTTCCTGCCCTTCTCCTCCACTGTGATCCATACTGCGCAGAAGCCAATGAAGCCACCGCCACAACGAAAACACACAGAGGCATTTATTGTGTACAAATAAGAGAAAACACTTCATAGGCTGATATTTGACTAATCGCTGTATTTTATGTATCATTATACAGAAGTTACTGTAGATGTGCGTTTTATAGATAACATTTTAGATAAATATCAGAGTCTAAAGGATGAGCCAAGGGCTGGGGGGGTGTAACTCAAGGGTGGAGAACTTGTTTAGCATGCACAAAGCCCTGGGCTTGATCTTCAATGCTCCTAAATAATTATGTAAATAAATACAGTGAGGCTCAGACTTCAGAATCCAGCAGCTGTGTGGCCCCAGGCTACTTAATCATAACTCTGATTTCTTTATCCATAAACAGGGCTAATGATTGTGCCACTGCTCAGCCTCCCATGAGTTCTTATGTTCAGGTTTGTTATTGCGACACGCCCATGGGTCTTCTGAAAGTGTACATCTATTACACCCACAGGTGTCTGTAAAAACTCGCACAGCCAAGGCTATGGTCCCTGCAGTGTCGAAACAAACAGCATGGTCAACAGGCAAGAATCTGACTCAGATAACCAGGTGGGGGCTGTGGCGGGTGGGAGGCAGCATGAGAGTTGGTCTGGCTCTGCCCTTGCCTGGGTGAGAACATGCTCTCTGCCCTCCTGGTTGCTGGGGAATGTCTGGGCTGGGGAGTTGGTCCGATGGCTGTCAACAGCTATCAACAGCTTGGCGAGGGTGGAAGGGATGTCCAGACGTGCCAGGCTACAGAAAGGAATGCGGGAGCTGCCAGGCCACAGGCCCCTGCCGGGATTGGGAAAGGCTGGTAGTCTGGAAAGGGACAAGAGGGACAGGGTTCTGAGGGGACTCGGGTGGCAATCTTTATTCTGCAGGACTACTGATGAGGACAGAGCGGGGCCGTGGCCTTGGAGAAATTGAGCTGTTGACAAAACACATCCGGGTGGGCCAGCAGCCAGACCTCAGCACTGAGCTGATGTGTACCGGGGCACCTTACATTTGCCGCAGGAAGAATCAGGGTTGTTCTAGGGTCTGGGATGAGCCCTGGCATTCTCTGGAGGTCCAAAAGTCTTAGTATGAGTGCGTGTGAGTGTATGTGTGTGGAGGTGGCAGTGGTGTGAGAGACCCATGCTACTCTGTATTGCTGAGGAGATCCCCCTTCCTTACCCACTGGTCTCTCTGCTTTAGAGACCTAGGCTCTGTAGCTCAGCCTCAGGCAGCCAGCCTTAGCTCAGGCTGAGCCCCTGAAGTCCAGGTCCCAAAGGAGTAGGAGGCCTCTTCTCCCTTGCACTGTGCCATGTTACCTGAAGTTAGCTGAACTATGGATTCTTGGACTATGGCGGTGATACTGGATTCTCTGCATTACCCTACACTCAGCACGCTGCCCAGCCCGGCAGGCCTGCTAGAGTGAACTCACCCCCCCTGGGGCTGGGACTGTCCACGGAGAGGGATCCCAACACAACCACCAGTGGCACAGTGGGGTGCTCTGCAGCTGAGGTCAAGGCTTGAGTGCTGGTGGTGAGGCCCACCGGTCTCAGAAAACAAGTCTTTAATTCTACCTGCACTTCTGTCCCTGGGAGAGAGGCCAGCAGCGAGATGAAAGAGGGAAAATTCTCCGCGATGGCTCAGAATCCTGGTGGGGAGCCAGGCTTGAGACCTTGCTCATCTTTGTCTTACCCTTTTGGGGTCCAGGGTCATCCGTGGGAGTTTGTCCCAAGTGAGAGCGGGAGGAAGGCAGCCAGGCAGTTTTGACAGCAGCAGCCTGGCTGAGTCATCGTCTATCTGTATGCGCGCTGCTGCAAGGATTGCTTTTGTTGATTGTCTGGTGCTGGTGCTACTGGCCCAGGGCCTGAGCTGGAGGTGGTTAATGACAGTGTTAGGAATAAATTCCCTGAAGATGCTTCCTGCCGGAGGGCTGGTAGAGGCTCCTCTTTGCTCTATACAATGAACATTTATTCTGGGCTGTAAATCTGGAAGGGAAAGAACAGGCAAGGAGGAAGTGGACCCAAGGCCTCGCCTGTTCCTGGAGAATCCTGCCCTGGTCTCCCAAGCCAGGCCTGGTGATTCACTTCTCTGCCTTCTGCGGGAACACTGTGGGCTGGGAGCCATCCTCAGAAAGTCCTCGCCTTTCAGAAAAAAAAATCTATGGTTTTCAGCCAGGTGGACTTGGATTTAAACTCCTCATGTGTCGTTTCTTAACTGTAGGAACTTGGCTTTTCTGACCCTCAGAGCTGTTCCCTTTCTTCCCCTTTTCCTTCTTCCTCCTCCCTCCCCCTCCTCCCCCACTCTCTCCCTCTCTCTCTCCTTCTCCTTCTTCTTTTTCTTTTACTGTGATACTGGGGATTGAATGCAAGATCTTTGTAGTGAGTTACATCCCCAACCCTTTCTAAATCTTTTATTTTGAGACGGGGTCTCACTAAGTTGCTAAGTTTCTCATATGGGCCTTGAATTGGTGATCCTCTTGCCTCAGCCTCCCAGGGTCCTGGAATTAGGCATGCACTACTACATCCAACTCTCATTTCTCATTTTAAGCACCATGAACATTCGTACCTCCCAGCACTGGTGTGAGTACTTAACTTAGTGCTTGGTACATCACTGCAGTTGACTAATGATAGTCTAATTTGACTATCCCAGCACTTGTGAATGGTTATTCCCAGTTATTGGTCACTTAATGGGTTGGACACTCTGCCAGGCACTGGGAATATAAAGGCAGATGAGACACAGCCTCCCTTCTCCCTGGGGGAGCTGTCGGTCTGTAGGGAGAGACAGCCTGTGTCACAGAGCACAGGCGTGTGAATAGTTGCACAGGTGTGAAGGAGCGAGTGGCAGGAGGAGGATGGGGTTCACGCTACCTGATGAGAGAGATGGGACCCCCCTGTCCCCAGAAGGCTTTAAGAGATGAAGAGTTTTCTAGGCACTTAGGGTGGGTGTGGAAGAGAAGAGCAGGACCAGATGGAAGGAGTGCACACCTGTGATTTGGACTTTGATGCCCTTGTAGGAAAGGGAGGACCTCACAGCACAGGATCCTTGGGTGAGCCAGCCTGCGGGTCTGTCCTCCAGGTGGCATTGGAGCTCATTCTGTTTGGGTCAAGATAGAGTTGTGGACACAGGCTGGGATCCAGTCGGGCTTGACTGGGGAAGAGGACACTGAGGTGGTACCTCTGTCCATACCCAGGGCCCAGACTGAGGGTTAGGATCAGGAAAGTCCCTCCCTGAGGGTGTAGAACATTATCAGGCAGGAATCACAGATGCAGAGCCTTCCAAAAGCAGGTTCCAGGTAGTGTGGGCTGGAGGAGTGTCAGGAACTGAGGCCAGAGCTGTTGTTATCTGATTGGGAAGGGCAGGGGGCAGGGAGAAGAGCAATTTCTGTAAGCGGTAAAGCCCAGGGGCCTCATGTGCAAGCAAAAGAACCAGCAGAAATGTCCCTGGTGTCCAAGGGTATACACTGGTGGTGACTCCATACGTGACTTCAAGATGCTATGAAATCCAAATCTGCAAATTTGTATTTGTGACTTGAAATCAAATAATTCACAACTTGGTGAATGATTTGAGTGAGATAAACACAATTATATTTGCTTCAAGGATGGTGTGTGTGTGTGTGTGTGTGTGTGTGTATGAGAGAGAGAGAGAGAGAGAGATAGAGAGAGAGAGAGACTTAGCTGGGGATAAAAATAAGCATGGAAGCTTTGACTTCCTGAACTCTTACCAAGTCCAGGCATGTTGTGAACTGCACAAGGCTCTCCTTTAATCCTGACTAACCGGGCTGTCACTCTAGACCACACCCACTCGTGGGGCTGAGGGAAAGCCTACCTCCTGAGGTGAAGGGCCAGTCCAGGGCTCCTGGTGGGCATTTGTGTTGGTTGTTAGGCTCTGAGGTGGCATTTCCTCAGCCTAGCAGTTCTCAAACTCAGGCTACCAGTAGTGTAAGTGCTTTCTGAATCTGCTCCATGCTAATGAAATCAAAATCTCTGTGGGGTGGACCTGGGCGTGGATGACTTTTTCTCAGAGCTCTGCAGTTGATTCCAGTGAGCAGCCAGATGGTTAAAAACCCTTACCGTTCTCTCTAACCTCGGTGACCCTTTCCTACTTTTCTTTTACATCAAACCTCCAACACTTGCTTCACCATTTTTACTCACAGCCCATGGCCTTACTTCACCCTTCCCTGAGAAAAGAGTGATAACCAGAAGAGAACTCTCATAGCTTTTGTCTTAATCCACTCAAGATGCTGCAACAAAAATCCCATACACGGAGTGACATAAAAACAGACAAATCTATGGGCCACCATTCTCGAGGTCCAAGATCGAGGCGGTGCTGACAGTTTTGGTGTCTTAGGAGAGCCCACTTGTAGTTCACAGATGGCTCCTCCTCACCATGTCCTCGTGTGAGGGAAGGTTTAGCTCGCTCTTTCTGGTCTCCTTTTTACAAGGACACTGGTCTTATTAACCAAGGCGAAACCTTTGAGATGTAATCAGCTCCAGCTCCTAAAACCAGCATGTTGAGGGTTAGGGTTTCCACATATGCATCTCGGCAGGATGAAACCTTCCGACCATAGCATCTTCCTACTGCCAGATCTGTGCCCATGTGTTCTATCTTTGGTTTGTTACTGTGGATAGTTACTTGTTTCTGTTCCTATTTAAGACCAACCCCTTCACCTATGTGTTTTATTCCCTCTTAGAAGAGATGTTTTGTTGTTGTTGTTTTTGGTACCAGGAATCTAACTCATGACCTTACAGGCAGGTGCTGTATCACTGAGCTACATCCCTGGCCCCTTATACCCTCTTAATTAAGGGTTAACTCCGGAAATTCTCCCTTCTCTTTCCACTATCCTTTCCTCTACTGAATCCTTCTCATCTACCTGTATCTCTATATGTATCTGTGAATGACGATTGTGTCTCTCATGGAATTTGACTCATACGCATTTCCCTGTGTGCATCTATCTTCTCTTAAATTCTTCAAATCTTTTGCTGTGGCTTCATTTTTTGCTGCTCCCACAAAGAGTTGCCTGCACTTGCTGGCTAGGATTCTTCCTCTCTCATTCCCATTTAAATCTGGTCTGATCAGTCTTTTGCCACCACTGCTCCACTGAACCTCTTCTATTCAGGCTTGCCCAAACCCACTCTGGTCAAATCCCATGGCCCCATCTCAGGCCTCATCCTGATTTGTCAGCAGCACTTGATACAACTGGTCCTTCCATCCCTCTTGTAAAGTTTTCTTCTCTTGACTTCTGGAACATCACTCTTCTTGGTTGTCCTCAACTTCCGTCTCCTGTTTGGTCTCCTTTGTTGGCTTGTCTTGGTTTGTTCACTTTGGAGTGTCCGGGGGAGTGACCCTTGGATTTGGCCTTCTTTTTGTCCCTTCCATCCCAGGCGATCTCCTGCCACTCATATGCTGACAACTCTCCATTTGTTTCTTTCCCCCCAGATCCTTCTCCTGAGCTCAGCTGTTCAACCATCTCGAGTGTGTTTCCTCACATCACTAGTAGACATCACAAATATGTCATGTCCGAAACAGGGAAGCTGTTTCTTTCTTAAACAGCTGCTCCTGACTCGTAGACAAAAACTTCACCTTTCTGATTGCTACAACTTCAGAATCCCATACAATTCTTCTTCTTTCCTGCTCTGCTCAGTCTAGCAAACCGAGTCAGCTATGCTTGCATAACAATTCAGGAAAGCCACTACATTCTGACTCTACAAATTCAAGGTGGCCTGTGACAGGTCAATCCCACATTTTAATTTTAAGGATTGTTTTATACTTTGCTTCTAGGTAGGTCTATATGCACATCAGTAGCCAGACCCCAGACCATTTTTGAAAACTGCTGTCACATGCCATCTTTCTGTTCGACAACTAACAAAGGTTTCCTGTTTCACCCAAAGCCTCAGAAGGACCTACAAGTTTCTGTGTGACCCGCCTTGAGAACCTCACGGACGTCACCTTCTCCCACCTTCCTGTCTCTTCATTTTGCGTCGTCTCCCTGAACTTTTACCTCAAACAAGAGGCATATTTTACCCTCGGTGGCTTTTAATTGGAGCCCTTTCTGTCCTCAGCCCCCACAGCTTGTTCACCTCTTCCTTCAGGCTTTTATTTAAATGTTACCTTCACAGAGAGGCCAGTGGCTACCTTGTCTAAGAGGATGATCCCTCGCCGGCTGTCTTCTGTTCTTATACCCGGCTCCATCTTTCCCTTTTACCCGATCTCATGGGCCTTCAGGAGCGTGCGAAGCCACCCAGCCTACTGGCTGCTCCTCTCTTTTCGTCAGGAAGTTATTTCTGGGAATCCAGGGACTTCATCTTTTTTGTACACAGCTGTTTACCTAAGATCGGCAGCAGTGGCTCAGAAGCACACCATCCTTGTTAGTTGAATTTAACTAAATTCATGCAGTGACAGAATTAGCTGGAGTAACCCACAGTGTGCAGATGAGGGAACAGAGAAGCTCAGAGAGGTTAACTAACTTCTCAAAGTGATGCAGTTCCTGGGGTTGAACTGGGAACCAGAGCTCCTAGTACCCCCGCTATTATACTAGATCCTTGTTGGGCCTGGCTCCTCCCAGGATTCACATCACAAACTGTCTCATTTTTTCCCATCTTGTTGGCAGCAAATACCTCCACAGAATGACAAAATTCCTGTGAAAAAAATGTCCCAAATGTGACTGGTGGTGTAGGAAATGCATACTGAATATTACATCTCTAGTTTCTGAATCCAAAAATTTGTGAAAAACGTTTTATTCTTGACTCATTTGGTTTTGCACCTGATTCGGAAAGGATGCAGGGTTCTATTTACAATGTTTCTTTTTCTAATGAGATGTTATGGCCCATGTCTTTAGTCCCAGCCTCTGGGAGGCTGAGGCAGGAGGATTCCAAGGTTAAGCACAGCCCTAATAACAGTGATTCAGTGAGACCTTGTCTAAAAATAAAACAAAAAGGACTCTTCCCCCTCCATCATTTTCTTAGTAACTAATACTTCTTTTAAAGATCTTTCCAGGAACATAGTAACTTTTAAGAACAGGTAAAGATCAAGCATAGCAGGTCAAAGCCCAAAAGGGCATGTGTGGCAAGCTTTTGTACACCAGAGGGAGTGGGTGCAGGTTTGCAGTCTTAGTACTCTGACCTCCCTCTACCCCCAGCCCTCTTTTTCTGCTTCGTTTACTCAGCACTGGCAAGCTAAGGTTGGACTTGGCTTTCCCTAGTTCTGAGATTAGAGAAGTCTTTTCCTAAATTTACAGCCAGGAGAAAAGGCCTATAAATACTGATCTCTAGGGCTCTCCAAATAAAATGTACAGATTACCAACTTCTGGGAAGATGGCAGAGTGGTGAACAACAGAGAAACAGCCTGTCTGAGATTTTGTGTCCAGACACTGGAATATGAGGAAAATGAGAAGGAGGGAAATGAGAAATGGGTTCCTGAGATCCAGGAAGGATCTGAAGCAAGAACTGAATCCCACAGGAGGAGTGAAGAGAGAGACCTCAGCGCAAAAGAAGGAGGTGGCCAGTGGTGCTTTTTCCCTGAGCCCTGACTTGCTGTGTGGGAGAGGAGACTCAAACTTGGTGTCTTAGTTACTTTTTATTTGTCGCTGAGACAAAATACCTGATGCCCAAAGTTGGGAAAAGAAAGGTTTATTTCTTACAGTTTTTGGAGGTTTCAGTCCATACTCAGTTGGCTCCAAGGCAGGGTGGCATGGCGGGGCCGCAGTTTATGGCGGCTGCAAATAAAGCAGAAACCGGCAAGAGAGAAACACACCTTCTTTCTGCCATTACATCACATCCTGGCTCCACCCCTTGGGAGGGTGTAGCACTGACACCACCAATCCAAGCACTAGACAATGAACCAATCACAAATGCACAATGCAAATACATGAGGCCTGGGGGCCACCGACATAAACCATGACACTTGGAGATGCACAGTGACTAACTACTGGTGACCTCCAGAAGCGTCCATGGAGAAACACACAGAGCAGTGGATATAGTGGACTGCAGTGGCTCGTGAATTATTGAGGATCAGATGTCCCCCAGGAAAGGGCCGTTGGCTGGTGACCAGTTTGGAGAGAGGCCAACTGAGCTCTCAACTCAGAGCAGCTGCTGCCTGGCTCCACTTAGTGGCTCCAAATGGTGGGGTAAGGTAGAACTGAGTTCAAATCAACAGGCGGTCAAGGAGCTGAGTCCAAGCTGGTAGAAGGCACACAGAGCATTGCAGGCTGAGCACATCAGGGTCAAACCTCACAGTCAGAAACCAGCCTGATCTACAGTGGAACTAAAGGTACAGGCTTGCTGGGATTATCCAGTAGCCTGCCGTAAATCTACGACTGACTTGCTGGGATTAATCAACATGGGTCTGGGCTCTGTCTACTCCATCTGTGAGTGACAGCAGAAACACATCCTGAAGTGGACATTTGTTTTCTTCATTTTCTTTGATTGTTAGTTTTTATTTTTATAGGTGTGAACATTGTCTTTCTTTTTTTTGCTGTTCCGTTTTTTTTTTATTTCTTCCTGCTCTCCTTCCTTCCTGTCTTTTTCATCAGTTTCCTAAAGTTTGCATAATCTTCCTTTGTCCTCTAGCCTTTTAATCTTTTCTTCTCTTTCTATTTCTCTATTTTTTCCCTACTCCTTTTTAAAAAAATTCTCATGCCAGGAAAATTGCCATATTGAGGGCATATTTACTGTCTTCAATTTTCTAGTTTGTTTTAGATTTTGTTATATAATCACAAATACAATTCACACAGTGTCAAATTAATAGTTGCCACAGTTTGCTAGGTTGTGTTTGATGCCGTTGTTAGTGCTGGTCATACTTTAAGCAAAGTGACATAACTGTTCTAATCAGTTGTTCTTCCTGGTGTACCAAGACTGAGATTGCCCAAGAGGCATAAAAAAATACTAGAGTTCAGTTCCAAGTAGGAAGCAATGCCTAATCCCCAGTAAATTGAAGAGGCAGATTCTTGCAACAGGCTCAAAACCCAAAATCTGGCTATATCTCGAAGACATCTCTTAGAAGGAGTCAATTCTTATAGGCTTTCAATGCTAGCAATAAAGCTATCAGCCATAAGCAATTTACAAGCATCAAACCAGAAATTAAACTAAAACAACAACAACAAAAGAAAATGACAGGACTTTTAAGCAAGGTATAACCTTGCTTGAGCTCACTGAAGGGGGCAGTGAGGTGAAACAATTTGAAAATCACCCACCTGTACTCTCTGAAGCGGTAGCAATGAAAGTAACAAAGCAGGTGAATGAAACTCTAGAAAAAAACAACTCTCAGATAACTATGGAGATAGTGACCATAATGAAAGACATATTTAGTGACCCTAGAGCAGATATAGAAAAAAAATAGAGGAGCTAGGGAAAATGATAAAAATCATGAACATTCAACACAAGAAAGAAATGGAATCCATGAAACAGCTTCAAACAGCTATCCTGGAGATGAATAATTCTACTGAAAGTATACACAGCAGAATGAGCCAATGCGAGGACAGAATATCAGATCTACCAGACAGGATTTGCTATCTTCCTGAAAAGAAAGATATCTTAAAAAAAGCAAAGGACCACAAAAAATTAATCCAACAGCTGCTAGATTATATAAAAAAGATGTAAGATTGATGGGAGTCAGTGAAAAAGGAGGCGATAATGCAAACAACATAAAAAACCTGTTTATGGAAGAAATGGCAGAAAAATTTTCAAGTATGGAAAAAGCATTTAACATACAGCAAAATGAGAAATATAGAACTCTAATTAGCCATGATTTAAAAAACTCCACAGCAAGCCACATAATAGTCAAGATTCCAGAAAGTCAACTCAAGAACAGACTATTAAAAGCTATTAGAGAAAAGAAACAAATTACCTAAAGGAAAGCCCATCAGAATCACAGCAGACTTCTCAACACAAAAGCTCGAGTCAAGGAGAGCTTGTAAAGAAGTCTTTTAAGCCCTAAAAGAAAACAACCCAGATTGATGTACCTCAAAAAATTACCTTTCAAAATTGATGGGGAAATGAGATGCTTTCATGACAAACAATACTTGAAGAAATTCATGACCACCAAACCAGAACTCCAAAATGTTCTGAAGGACAGTCTGGAAAGTGACTTTACGAACCCCAGGAAAATGATTTCATATCATTCCAGAAAGAATGGCTAGTATAAGAAATCAACTGATAACAAATGCTGGTGGGAATGTGGGGCAAAAGGAACTCTTCTTTGTTGTTGGTGGGAGTGCAGACTGGTGCAATCATTGTGGAAATCAGTGTGGAGATTTCTCCCAAAAACCTGAAACTAGAGATTCCATTTGACCCAACTTTTCTCCTTTTTGGTATCTTCCTGAAAGAATTAAAAGCATCATACCACAATGGTATGTGCACACTCATGTTTATAGTAACACAGTTTGTAATAGCTACATCTTGGAAACAGCCCAAATGTTCACCAGCTGATGAATGGACAAAGAAGATATGGCTTTAAGAAAAAAAGAATATTATATTATGCCATAAAATGGATAAGCTTGAGACATTTGTAACTAAATAGATGCACCTTAAGCCCATATTCTTAAGTGAAATGAATCAGGCACGCATATTTACATACTATGTTATTTCTCTGGTATGAGAAACTGAAAGTATAAATAAGGATCAAATGTATAATAGATATTGGGAAAAGGAAGAAAATGTTCAAATGAGAACTAGGGAGGAGGAGGGGGGTAGGAAAGGGCAAGAAAAAAGAATAGAAGGAAAAAAATGGAAACAAAACTTCTATAAGGATGGGAAGAAGGGTTGAAGACAGGGAAGGGAATGGGAAAAAAAGAAGCAAGGCATATCATGTACAGATACAAATTCCTATGATAAGCGCTATCATTATGTATATCTAAAGGGTATAGTAAGAAAAAGAAAAATTTACAGATTGGTGTCTGTCACCCATGGTACCATCCATGCGGTCAGCAACCCTCTGCACGACACAGGACATTCTTCAGCTTTTCAGCATCTGGCTTGTAAGTTTAAGAAGACAACTAAGGAACTCTAGGTATGAGAGAGGTTTGCAACAGGGAAGACAGAAATGAAAAGGGATGATCAGTAACAATATAAAAGCACCAGCAATGGTGGCAATATAGGGTGCAGAAGAAAACATCAGACTCTAATTACTAGTCTCAGAGAGACAATGCACAAATAAGAAAAGTAAGCAACAAAAAGGAGTACCCAGAAAAGAAGGAAGAAATCTGGGAAATTCATAACACGAGAGCAGAAATAAATCAGCACAGATGTTGAGATATAAAGTTGAAAAATCTTACAGAAAGTGCAATCAGAAAAAAAGTTAATGAAATGAAAAATAAGATATCACTATTTTAAGAAGTCCGACATCCAAATACTAACACTTACAGAAATAGAGAATAGACAGTGAAGAGAGAAAAGCATCTTAGAAATAATATAAGAAAAAAATGGAAACCAAAGAACATAGGTTCTAAATTGAAAAACCCACTGGAATACCTAGGTCTATAGTAAGAAAGGACATTAGAAGAAAAGCTTGCAGGCAGAAAAATAAATAAAACCCTGAAGATTATATGTAAGAGTAAAAGTCTGGCTGATGTGAGCTTTCCCTAGGTAACATCTGCAGTCAGATGACAATGAAGTGACACCTTTAAACTTCTAAGAGGTTATTATTTCCAACTGAGTAATTCTATCTAGGCAAATTATCCATCAAATGTGCAGGTGGAATAATCTTGTCTGGATATAAGAAGTCTCAACTGTTTTACCTCTCACACATCTTTCTGAGGAAGCTATTATGCATATGTTCCTCAAAACTAATGAGTAAACAAGAAAGTGCAAATAAGATTTTTGCTTTTAAGCCCAGAAATCCTCCACTTTGGCAATCAAGGAGGATGAAAGTTTCTAGAAGGGAGAGCTTCATAAAATTAAAAGCAAACAAAAGTGATAGTATTTGATTGCCCTGTGATGAACTTTAGATTTTTTGTTGCAAAGTTGAGAATTAAATTAGTATCCCATGGAACATTAAGCAGACAAATAAGAGGCAATAATGGACTCCAGAAACGACAACCAAGGAACCCACATGAAAGGTACTAATGCTAATAAATCCCACAGCTCAGCTGTGAGCAGTAATGTATCTGGTCATCATAATGTAAATTCTGGTGTTAAATAATAAAATAAAATAAAATAAAATAAAATAAAATAAAATAAAATAGTAAAAGATGGCATGACTATTGGGCGAATGTGGGGAGGAGAAGTATCCTGTGGGATAGTGATAGAAGAGCTAAAGTGGTATTTTTTATTGTAGGAAGGCACAGGATTCACAGGATAATATCTTGCATTGAAAAAAACATGCTAAAAAAGCGCACTATTTATATGTACTGACATAACTCTAGAAAGACATAAAAGAGTTGAGATTTTTTGCCTAGTGGCAGAAATTAAGGACATGAGGAGAGCTCCAGGACTTAAGCATCCTATGTGTATCGCTTTGATTAAGAGGGGGCTCAGTAGTTTCCACGTACCCTGAGTGGCACCTTGCACGGGGCCAGTGAGCACTCAGCGGTTGCTGTAGAAGATTCCTGAACCACACAGTCAAGCAGATGCGCAGAGACACTGTCCTTTGGATGTCTTCCAGGCGGCTGTGGGAGAAGAACTTCCCTTTTCTGGTTCTCTGAAAATAAATGCGAATACCGTTTCTCTTTCTGCCAGAAATCATTTGTCCCGCGGTCTGTCTCCTGAATTCAGTGTTTGACTCACATGTAATTTCAGCTCTTGGTGGAGATCTCTTGGCCCAGCTTTATCCTGGTATTGAGGGGATGAAGAGGTTTGGGGAGGCTGGTGTGTGTGTGTGTGTGTGTGTGTGTGAGAGAGAGAGAGAGAGAGAGAGAGAGAGAGAGATTCATTCCAGCTTAGTTACTTTGCAGCTCTGTGCCTGAGCAATATTACTAAAGCTCAGTAGCCCCATAGTGTGAAACCCAGGCCCCACAGTGGGAGCTTCAAGAAGGAGTAGAGTCTGGGGCGGGGAGAGCAGGGCGGAGATAAATCATGTGCAATGCACATGGAGCTTTTCTAGCCCTCTTAGCTAACTTCTACTTCCAAACACAATTGGAACAATTGCTCACCTCTTAAATAAAGTGGAATTATGGGCCCAGCACTGTCTTTTACCTGAAGGCTCCCACATGCCTGGTGGTGGGGGTCCTTTGAAGCTAGGGACCTGGCCTAGGGTCTCCCTCCTGTGACAGGCTGATGCGCTGACCCACCGTCGGGCGGTGAAGTTCTCAGGGTGTCTGGGTTCAAGGTTCGAACTTCGTGGGTGATTCAGTTCCCGCTGTGCTTCCCAACTCCTGGCTCAGGGGTCTGCTGCAGGGCTGTGAAGAGGTACCCTCGGTGTCTGAAGGACGCCTTGCTGGAGGGAGGAGGAGGCTGTTGGCGAGGCCTGGGTAGCTGCTTGTTTAGCTGCTTGCTTTCCTAGTGTCTTCTAGGATGGAGAGTGAGGAGGAAGGATCCGCCCAGGCACTGCCAGAGCTGTAAGGTGGAGAGCAGGACCTTGGGATCAAGCAGAGAACAGGCCCAGCCCCTCAAGCAGGGCCCAGCTAACGGTCTGGGACTTAGTTCCACGTCCCACCTTGGCTGCTGGGCCTGGGAAAAGCAGGAAACCAAACCCATGCGTTAAGTCCAGTGACCCTTGAGAGACTGAGAAGGAGCTGGGGAAGCTGGTGGACACAGGCTGTGGAGGGGCGTGGATGAAACAGGAGCTGCACAAAGGCTGCAGGGAAGCATGTACGCGTGTAGGTGGCTTGGGGACAAGGGTCATGCAGGGGGCACTACATGTGTCATGTGGAGCAGGGCGACAGGAATTTGTATAATCTACTAATAGAAAAAGCTTTAATCTTTAGCGGAATCACCCAGCTGTAGCTTAAGCAATCCGGGTTGGTCCTATCTGGTAACTATTATCTACCAAATCTCAGCCCTGAGCTTGAGAAATCTCTTCCTGACTGCTCCCCTGTCCCCACGTGACGCTGGCTCCCGGCGTTTTGTTGACATTAATTATAGACAGCCACCAAGTGCTCGGGGGCCTTGAGCAGCTTTTTCTTTTTTCCACTTCACCTGATGCCTTTGCTGTTTGCTGTGTTCTGTCCGGAGTCGCTGGAGGCCTTGGCATTTCCACCTCTCACGTGGCTCAGCCAGCTTCTGTTTTATACCCGTTTCTGTCAGCCGCAGCGGGTCACTGTCATTTCTCTATCTTAATCCTTTCTTTTACCGGCACACCGTCCCTGGGTATCCGCCCCTCCTCTGTTCCCTGGTGGCTTTTTTATGTTTTCCTCCCTGCCAGTTCTTAGGCCTGTACCCTTGCCCCACACCTTGATGAAAGGGAACACATTTTAGCATCGTGGATCTTATGCTAGAGCAGGGTTAAAAGACGTAAGAAAAATGAGTCATGAGTATAAGGCAGACGCCTGGAACTCCCCGTTCATTTCCTGGTGAGCGGTGAGGTTGGCCATGGAAGGTCGGTGGGGAGTGAGGAATGGGCATATTTCTCCATTTCCGGTGCTCCTGGAGGTAGCATGGGGTGGGCTGTTCCCAAATCTGAGAAATCTGGAAGCTCTTTGGCACAGGAATTTGATTGCTGAGTCTGTGTTTTCAGGAAATAATGACAGGTTTTCCCCACAGGTATAGTTTCAAACACTATTTTCAATTAGCACAGAAAGACTGGAGATGGCTTAAATGTCAGCCTTTAGGGACTGTGTGCAATTTACGGAGCACTATGTAAGGGACCTGACCATACGTGACCCGGGGTACATGCATGGGAGGCAACCATTGAAAAAGCACCGCAGAAGACAACTCAGTGACTTGCACTAAGCCATGCCTAGCCTTTCCACTGCTTTATTACAAAGAAATCTAGGCCACAAAAAATAAAACAAAATGCCAGGGAGTATGTGTTACCTCTCGTTATCTTGGGTAGAACAAGAATGAGTCACTTCTGTCCTTTTCACTTCATTTTCTAAAATGTATAAATGGGACATAGGTTTCTTTGACACATAAAAAGCAATTGCTTTTAAAACAAACGCTCTCTACTCAGACCTCTAATACAAATAACACCCGGGTTGAAAATTTAGGCTTGGGTAAAAGTGCTTTTAAAGCGAATGCGCAATTGTACTCACGTGTGTAACAGCATAAACGGGGTACTGCAGGTCAAAGGGGGACTGCAAGCAAGTCTGCTGTGTTTGTTGATTGAAATCAACACATCTGTGAGCCTTGTGGGACTGCAAGGCTTGGGCTGGAGGTGTGTCGTTTTCTTACCTTGCTTTTCACTCATTTCTTTTAAATTTTTTTGGTAGTGGGAATTGAACTCAGCACCTTATGCTTGCCAGGCAGCCCCTTGTGCCGCTGAGCTTTATCTCCGACCCTTACCTTGCTTTTCTTAAACACTAACGCGGAGTAGCCTCGGGGCTCAGTGGGTGTCAGGCGGTTTGCTTTCCCTAACCTGAGGTTGCGCTGCCCGCATAGGGGTGGGGTATTGGCGAACACAGGGCTAGTTTGGGCCCTGCAAACAGGCTGGTTCCTTCTGGGGGTGAGGGGGGCTGTGATTCTGAAAGGGGCTCTGAAGTGGCTGGAGTGATGGGGGGGCTGGGAGGAGCACAGGAGGGAGGAGCAGTGTTGCTTACCCTCCTGCGTGTGTTAACCCAGGTGCTTCTGGTGTTCTGCCCCTTATTTGTTTCTTTCTCCTACTCGCAGGGGTGGAGCCGGCTGTGCAGATCTCTGCAGTGAGCAGCTCAGAGAGACGAAGCCACGGGTGTCTTGGAGCCCAGCTGAAATGAACTGGCTCCCCTGAGCCTGTCCCAAGCCCAGCTGCCAGGTTTCACCCCAGCGCTGAGGTAAGACCCCTTGAATCCCAGCTAAGGGAGAGAGAAAACAGAATGCCTCTTTGGTGCTGGAGGTGGTGGGGCGGATGGAAACTTTCTTTGGGGCGCTGCAAAGAAGAACCAGTTGTTTGTGACTCCCTCAGACCATCTTCTTCCCTTTTAGCCCGTTGGGAGGCAAGATCACTTGGTAGCCAAACAAGCTTGTATTTGACAGGGCAGGTATTTTGAAATCTTGACAAAGGGTTGTATTTTCTCAATTGCTAATGAAATTTGAACTCCAAAGGCAATGAATTTATCCTCCAGATAAGACAGTACAGATTCAGGTGCATGCTTAGGTGCACCTGCTCTATCTTGCAAGACCAGTTGAGCTCTTAGGAAACACACGCGCGCGCACACACGCAGATGTACACCTACGTGTACCCAAACACGCCAACCCAAGGGAGACAGAAACAACATCTTCAGGAAGCTTATTAGGAAACATTCCAGTAAGCCTACTAGAAATGATTTTAATTTCCTAGATATGTTCTGATTATAAAGGTAATGTGTTCTCCTAGGACATTTGGACAAATGCCCATGTGGAAAAAAATAAACCATTCTGAAATCCTACCTCTGTTGGCAATCCTGTTGGGTGGTTGATTCTTTCAACACGTTGTTCAGGACGTTGATTGTTTCAGCAGGAAGGTGCAGTGGTCCAGCCAGAGAGACCCCCAAGGAGGGTCCAGGGGGATCACCTCTAGTCTGGAAAATCTCCAGAGCTGATTTTTAAATATCCAGGAATTTTGTTAAGAAACCATTGGCAGCTTAAAATTGACCACGGTGGAAAAATTTATGCCATGGAAATGAACTGAAATCTCGACCTGGGGCTTTTCGTGTTTTGGAGATTCAGATCACATCAGAACACCACTGGTTCTGAGATGGGTTTGTAAACAATATAGGGATCCAAGCAGCCAAACTGATAAATTTGGAATTTTATTAGCTGAGCTCAGCGACCACTCGGAGACCTCTGTTTCAGAGTCAAAACAAGTAGCCCTGAACGGAAGGGTCACAGGGCATTTAAAGCAAAAAAACCGCAAAGCAAGACATCCTGTTGGAAACAATTTAGCTAGAATCTTACATTAATTTTGGTTGACACCTATATCCTGCTTCTTTGTTGAGCAGGTTAATTTTTTCTCTTGTGGGTGCAGCTCATTCTGCTTTTCTCGTGGGACTTGTACCCTGAGTAATTTTTCACTCTTCTGGGTCAAGTACAGGGCATAAGATGGCGTTATGCCAAGCTACAAAAGTTCCTGCACCTACACCATTACCATGTGGTAAGGCATTGGGCGACCACTCACCTGCGTGCCCCTTGGTTTCTCACCCATGCACTGTTAGGTGGATGGATCAGTGCGAGAGAGGTTTCTGTCCTCATTATCTCATAAGACAGCTGTGAGAGTCCCATGAGGTAAAGAGAGTGCCTTACACTTGCAGGGGGTTTAGCTGATTGGGAGACCTTTGGTTTACCAACGGGGAGAAGGTGGCTCTTGCTCCGTGGGTGGTCTGTGAATTACTGACCTCCTTTCCTAAAGGCAGATGAAAACCCTCCATTTACTGACCAACATCTGGGGTGCATTTCCTTCCTGGAAAAGTCGAGAAGTTGGTCGGGGAAGTGTGAAAACGAAGCCTCAGCAGTACTGGATGTGCGAGCCAGGACTGCAATCAGAGCTTTTGACTCATAATCTCTACTGGGGTGGGGGGTATGCGGGCAGGACTTCCTGCCAAATGTGAAATTTCAACAAAAGCTTCTTTCTTCAAGGCTCTGCTGTTGAAGCAGATTAGAGCTAATTAAATCAGCATAATGGAGCTCCAGCCTCAGCCCTCCTCTTTCTACTTTGTGAATCTCTTGCTTTCTTCTCTGTACCTCCTGCCTGCTTCCCCCAAAGAGAGGGGATGGAGGGGTGAGAGGGTGGAACATCAATGAAGCACCAGTTTATCTCCATAGAACTGTAGCTTTGGAAAATAGCAAGAGTAGAAAGAGCTATGGAGGTCATCTGGTCCCCCGCCCTCGTTTTGAGGAGCCAAGTCACACAGCAGCTGGTGGTGGTCCAGGCCTGGGCTGAAACCACCCCCCCCAAAGAAGTGAGCAATAGGTCTGGGGCTTTTGCATGCACTTGGCAAGGGGACATGCTAGGTGACCTTGAGCTAGCCCTGTGTCGGCCCTCCTGAGGCCTTCTGCTGTATCTGCTGCCATGGTCCCTCTGCACTTGAGTGCCCTCTTGTTTTCTTGGAATTATGTCCCTTTCTTCATCATGGTCTTGGTTTTCTGCCTCAGGAAAAGCATCCTAAGAAGATCTTATTCTGAAGAACTCAAGGTGTGTTTATGAGGAAGGAAAGGGAAAGGCAGGACGTTGACTGAGCTCACGATGGCTCCAGGCATGAGTTGTGTGCTGTCTGTATTATCTGTTTTAATTCTGCAATAATCTAAAAGGGGATCCTTTTTCACCACTCGTAAGTGACAGAGTTGTCAGCTAGGTCTCTTTGTGCCCACTTCCGCTTCTCAAAGCGAGTCCAGTGCTCTCCACGCACGTAGTCACCCTTGGAGGAGTTCTGAATCCGGTTCCAACAGGCAGCCTTCCTCCCCTGAGGGAACGTCTCTCCATCTCTGAAGCCATGTGAGCAGCTGTGGTCTAAGGTGATTGAAGCTCTGCAGAATGTTGCTCTGTTCTTTGAGATACTGAGGGCTGTCTTCCCAGTTGTGTAACGCAGCGTTGGAGCTGAGAGCACCCACAGAGCCTATAGCAGGGTCCTCTTGTCCATCTGAGGTCCCAGCAGCTGGGATGCAGTGTTTCTGAGCCCTGGCTTTCTCACCAGTTAGAAGCAGGAACCCTCTTCATCTTCGGGCTTTGCAGGGTAACATACCTAGATAGTTAGGTCTCCTTTACTTCCATGGCTGAGGAGGAGATTAGCCTTCTGGCAAGAAAACTTTAATTCAGCTCTGCAGATACTTACTGAGTGCCTCCTGTGTGCCCAGCCAAATATATCAGCCTGTTTGTGTGAGAAATTCTGGCTTAGCCCTGGGCATACAAATCTGACCAGGGACAAGAGGAGGAACTTCCTTGTTCCAAGACTGGGCAGCCCATAGATTCTCCTTCCCTTTCCTGTGTCTTCTCATGGTCTCCTGTGACCACACACCTCCCGTGTATTCTGCAAGAACCTACAAGGAAGAATCCTGCCTCAGGCTTCTCTGCTATCTTGAGTTGTGCTCTGGCTTTCCCAGTTTCCTGAGTGCAGAGTTTTAAATGTGGAGCCTGTGAAGTGGAAGACAGCAACCCAGAAGCAGGGGCTTTGGAGGATCCATGCAGAAGGGCAGGACTGAGGGGGAGGAGGCGGGGCGGCCCATGGAGCGGATTCCCATTGGGAAGGCATTGCTCAGTGGAGGTGAGGGCGCAGCTCTGCAGTGGGGTTGATGGCAATCCTGAGGGTGCCGTCCCAGGTAATCAGGGGTCCTTCTCATCCTGATCAGCTTCACAAGGACGACATGCTCAGTTCTGCAGAGCATGGGATGTAGGCTGAGAGTCCCTCGGAGGGCTCACTGGGCTGCCTTCACCTCCTAAGACAGAGGCGGTAGAATCCCAGCATGGAGAAGGGCCTGGGGAAACTGGAGCCTAATTTCCGGACTGATCAGTGTCGGTCCGCCAGGGCACTGCGGCTGAAGACGGAAGGTTGTCTGGGCTTCAGCACAACCGCTTCCTGCCTCAGCCTGTCTGACTGCTGGTGGAGGTACATGTGGTGGTGAGAATGCAGGTGTCATCTCAGGAATCCAGGGATCTTCTGTAGTCCTGACCTTTTGTCCTCCTCCTGAGGGTCTTGCTTAGGGCAGGGAGCCATCACCTTTGGCTCCGGGCTGAGAATTTGCCGTCGTGGGGAGGTGTCACAGTTCAGGCAGAAGTGCCCCAGCTTGGGAGGTGCCTGACTCCTGCCTGAGCCTGACGTGGCCATAGCTGCAGGACCACCTGGGCCAGTGATGGCGAACCTCTCCGGGCTTGCAATGATCCAAACAGCCTGCTGCAGCACACATGCCACAGGTTCACCACCCCTGAGTCCTAGGCTCTCCGACCCAGATTCCTCATCTGTAAAATGGGCTCAATAACCCCTACCTGGAATGAAGGTTAATAATAATACTAATAATATGTTTTTCCCTACAAAGTAGCTGCCCATGAAATGGTACCCATTATTGGTTTTCCTGTACTTTACTGAAGTATAATTGACAGACCAAAAACCTGCATATATGTAAATTATACAAGTTGATGAGTTTTGATGGATGCACACCCTCATGGAGCTTGTCTAACAGTCACTGTAATGAACCTCCCAGCTTCCTCCTGTCTTATCCCTCCCTCCTGTTCCTTTGTTTCCTTCCTTTCACCTCAGCAACCACTAATCTGCTTCTGCTCAGTGTAGATTAGTGTGTAGTTTCAAGAATTTTGTAAGTGCGATTACGTAGCATGCACTCTTGTGTCGATGACTTAATTATTGTTCAGCCATGTTGCTTGGTGTGTCGGTCGTGTGTTCCTCCACTGTTACATGGTGTCTCGTGCTATGATGTACTGCAGTGTGTTTTTCCGTCTGTTGATAAATATTTGAGTTGTTTTGAATTTGGGACTACTAAAATAAAGCCGCTCAGCCAGGCAGGGTGGTCCATGTCTGCAGTCTCGGCTTCTTCAAAGAGGCAGAAGGATCAAAAGTTTGAGTCCAGCCTGGACAACTCTGTGAGACCCTGTCTCAAAAAGTAAAAAGGGCTGAGGATGTAGTTTGTGGTAGCAGCCTGCTAGCTTTAATCCTCAGCACCAAGAGAAAAAAAAGGCCAGCAAGCATTTATGAAAAAATAATTTGTGGGGACACAAGCTTGCATGTCTCTTGGGTACATACACCGAAATAGAGAATGCCTGGTTCATACAGCAGGGAGGTGAACATTAGCTTTTGTAAGATGTCAAATTGTTTTCTAGAGTGATTTTGCCATTTTACTTTGCCAACAGCTGTGTGTTAGAGCTTCAGGTGCTTGGTCACCTTGCCAACACTTGATGCACTGAGTCTTTTTAATTTTAGCCACTCCGATAGGTATAGGGCACAATCTCGCTGTGGTATTATTTACATTGTTATAGTCAGGGGTTGTGCAGATAACAAGTAAAATCAGGATGTGGAATTGATAATATTATTTTATGATGTTCACCCAGAGTTAACACGAGAAAGTGCAGGAAATCTATCCACAACACTAAAGACAAGATATTCAGCCAAGGGCCTGAATCCTACAGCAATGTCCTATATGAGTCCAGATGAAGACCCAGAGCTCATGACAATGCCTCCCACAAGTCCAACTGGAGGTCTAGAGGCTACTAGAAGGACTCACGCCAGTCTGTTTTACGGATCTGTGCTGGGAAGGCCCAAAGGTCAGTGGTGGAAGCTAGAAAGTCTATGCCAGCGGGGTGAGGGAGCTGTGCCAGTAGGTTGAGGGTTCTATGCTGGAGCCGAGAAGTCACACTCACAACAAAGACCAGGGCTGCCCTGAAAAGCACCACAGCCATCCTCAGCGACACAGAGGCCCCAAGCTCCTCCGACGATAAACACAGTCGAGTACATGCCTGGAAGCCAGAGCGACAAGTTCATCATGTCTTCCCCTCTGGAGCCAGGAAGCAGTGTTCAATGTAAGGACCAGAACTTCTCCAGAAGAACTAATGGCTCAAACAGTAATATGTAGGAGAACCCACAATACCTCAATGCCCCAACGCCTCGCTTTTCCTTCTCCACGTCCCTAATTATGCTGGCAACTCTCCTCAGGTAGAACATTACACTCAGCACCATGATGATTTAATTCTGCCAGCATTAAGTTGACCGTCAAGTTTTTTTTTTTTTTTTTTTTTTGGTTCAGGGATTGAACCCACAACCTTGTACTTGCAGGGCAAGTGCTTGGGAAGCTGAGCTAAATCCCCAGGCCCAGACCACCAGTTTTTAATCTATAACAACCTCTCCTTAGAGATTAAAAGTGTTAAGCATCTTTTTCATGTGCTTATTTAACATCTGCATATCTCCTTTTTAAAAAGTGTTGGTTCAGATCTTTTGTTCATTTTAAAAAAAATAATTGGGTTGTCTTCCTATGATTGGGTTGGAAGAGTTCTTCATATGTTCTCTAAAATACAGAAGGGCTATGTTTTTTTAAAATTTTTTTTTTTGGCAGGGGATCCAACTCACGACCTTGCGCTTGCCAGGCAGGCGCTTATGCCACTGAGCTAAATCCCCAGCCCCTAGAAGGGATATGTTTTGCACATATTCTCCCAATTTCTGTACCTTGTGTGCCACAGGAGATGTAAAGAAGTAAACTAGTAATTAGAGCTGAGTTGAGTAAGTACTGTGGCAGCAAGTGTAGAAGGAGACAGTAAAATTGTGTTGGGGATGTCTTGGAGGAGAAGGGATGGGTTTTGAAGGAAATGATGTTAGCTGGGTTGGGGTGGGATGGAAAGGCAGCCTGGGTAGAAGTGTGTGTGTGCAGAGGAACAGAGATGCAAAGTGACACATTATGTGTGAAACTAAGAACAATTTGATCTGGTTGAAGTCTTGGGATTTTGGAGCAGAAGGATGTGGGCTGTTTTTCCAGTTCCCCTATTTGCTACCTGTGCATTTTAAAAACACTTTTTAATTTTGAAGTGATTGCAGATTCACTGAAAGTTGTAGATAGGACAGAAAAGTCTAGTGCATTCTTCATTTAATGATTTCATGTCAATTATAGTACAGTAGGAAGGTTAGGGATCTAAAACTATAACGATGTGTGTATGCCTTCTACATTACTTCTTCTGAGTAGATAAATGTGCCAATCAGCACAACATACAAACCGATTTCATCACCAAAAATATTTTCCACATGCTTCACTTTTATTATCACACTGGCTTCACCCCTCTGCTTTTGGTCTTGATAATATTGTCATTTTGAGAATGCTCTATAAATAGAACCATACACTATGTAACTGGTTTTTTTACACTCAACATAACGCCCTTCAGGTCCTCTGAGGTTGCTGAGTGTCAGTACTTTGCTCTTTTTTTATTGTTGACTAACGTCTCCTGTCTCATGACATGGATGTGTCACTGTTTGTTTACCTCCTGGAGGATATTTTGGTTCCTTCCAGGTTTGAGCTGGAAATACAGATGATACAAGTAAGGATGGTGCAGTCATGTGCAGGTTTGTGTGTGGACATAATGTTTGTGTTTTACTGGGATAAATGCCTAGGAGGGCAGTTGTTGAGTTTTATAGTAAGTGTACAGTTTATTAAAGAAACCACACAAATATTTCGTAGGGTAGCTGTACCACTGACCTTCCCACCTGCGATGTGATCGCCATCCTCCGCCTTCTTGCCAGCGTTTGGTGGTCCCACTCTTTTACTTCAACTGTCAGAATAGTGTACTGGTCATTCGTTGTGGTCTTCGTTTATGTTTCCCCAGGGACAGGTTGGGGGCCTCTCTTTCTCCTCCTGGTCTGGCTGTCTGAATCTCCACCCCACTGCTCCTTCCACTGATGATTTTCTCCCACCGTTTTCAGAAGTGCCCCTGAAGAATGCCTTCCTTGTGCTTTGACCCTATTCTCCAGTGATGAGACATCTTTCTTCATGTCCTTGGTGGCCTGAGACGGCAAAGTGTCATAAACTGTGTTTTTCCAGAGAAGGCTTTTTTTCTTTTTTTAAACAGATGAGCAAACAACCTCTAAGTGCTGACTTTATTGTGCTCTCCGCCCCATCCCACTGTGGTGCCAGTGTGCCAACATCTGGACTTACTGGCAGCGGAGAGAAGAAACCTCTGGAGTTGGCCCAAAAGGACGGTTTTCTCAGTGGGTGGAGGTCTGGCCGTGCCAAGGGCGGCTGCCCTGGCCTCAGGCCCTCCCTCGACTCAGCATCTTCTACTCTTTCTGCTTAGAGATGGAGAAGCAGCTTCAGTGACCAGAATGGAACCAAGTGTTTCATGTCCGTGAATTCACATAGAGTCTTTAGTCCCCACAATGATCATAAGAGTCGAGCGCTGTTTCCACCTCCATTTTATAAATGAGGAAACAGGGACACAGATCAGTTTGAGAACAAATGGAGATGACACTGGAGTCTAGCAGGTGTGACAGCCACATCTGTCCTCATAGTCATTATGCTATTCTCTCTGAATTCCACTGTGCAAGTGGGGAGAGAAAGCATCTTGCTATATCACTTGGAGTGTCTCTAGGCCTCCCCTGGAGGAGCACATGAGTGAAGAGGATTTGTCATGAGATTTTTCTGTAGCGGGAGCAGTTTTGGATGTTAAGATGGGACATAGAGTAGGTGGAAGCATGTGCATTTTCAGGGAGCATGCCAGGGTTGCCTTGACTATGCACATTAGGGACTCCTATCCCATCTCATCCTGTCTTATCGCATGCCATCCCAACTCATCTCAACCCATCCCTTCCCATCCCATCCCTTCCCATGCCATGCCATCCCATCCCTTCCCATTCCACTGCTTCCCACCATCCCATCCCTTCCCATCCCATCCCATCCCATCCCATCCCATCCCATCCCATCCCATTTCAATCCTATCCTATCCCA